>WNWK01000868.1:25520-55719 GCA_009830355.1 Cherax destructor | reverse complement strand
CAAAATAATTCTTTGCCTTGGTTGTATCTCTGGTCCATTTTTGTGGGATGGGCCATTTTTATATTGGTAACAAAATTCTTCTGCATTTTCTAAGGCTCCTCAGCACTTTCTTGAGCCATTATTAAATGGTTTGTTTCTATCTTTTGGGAAAGAATTATTTAACACATTTCTTATATATATATATATATATATATATATATATATATATATATATATATATATATATATATTGTGTGTGTGTGTGTGTGTGTGTGTGTTGTGTGTGTGTGTGTTGAATAATTCTCCATGGATTTTTTTATGTCTGGTCTCCGTAATATTTCATTTCATTTCTTTTGTCTGAAATACTGTTTTAGATGAGCATAATCTCCGTTCTTGAAACAATTCTCCTTTACAGCTTACATATCCCTTTGTCCCAGTATTGAAAAAGAAAAACCTCCTTGGGGCTGTATGGCCACCTACGAGTTTAGTGGTTCCCACGAAAACAATAATAATAAATAAGAAAAGGGAACGTCTATAGGTATGTCTGCATCTTTGATAATAAAGGGTTTCCTGTGTGTGTGTGTGTGTGTGTGTGTGTGTGTGTGTGTGTGTGTGTGTGTGTGTGTGTTGGAACTAAATATTTTTTATTTTTGTTAATTTGCATGACAATGTTTAAAAAAAATAAGCAAACTACAACTTACATATCAGACTTCGTCTAATGTTTTAACACTTTTCAGGTACATAATGGGAGAATATAGCAGTGGTACACAAGTGGAAGAGAACACCAGTGGGAGAAAACAGCGGGAAAACATCAGTGGAAGAGAACAAGAGTGGAAGAGAACACCAGTGGGAGAAAACGCGAGAGAACAACAGTGGAAGAGAACACGAGTGGAAGGGAACACCAGTGGGAGAGAGTAATAGTAAAAGAAAACATCAGTGGGATAAGAGTGGAGGAGAACGACAGTGGGAAAGAAGTGAAAGAGAACATCAGTAGATTAAAATACAGTGGAAAGAGACCAGCAGTGGGAGATGACACAATGAGAGGTATCACCACCTGCACAAAAAAACTCTGCCACAAACTGTTCCAACTACCTACCCACAGCGGTGATATACACAGTGTTACATTACAGATATATTTCACGATTACCACAACTAAGTGCAGGCTAATATAACTCTCTGCCTGTGGAGTCAGCTAGAGAAGTGACGAGAAATTAAGACTGCTAACCCTTCAAGAAGATAAAAACAGTATGTCGCTGTTCCTTAACATTGTGATTTTTTTTTAGAGTGCAAGATTAAAGACGTATTTTACGGTTTTAAAACCTTCGAAATATATACCAGACTTTTGTCCTCTCGGCCTTATTATGCTTGTAGGAAACAAGAGAATTTGTCTCACAAATAATTAACAGTAGGTTTTAGGACAATTCTGTTTTTTTTTGTAATTTTAAGGTGCCACACAAATTTGTACCAGTTTATTAATTAATAAATAATTCTCTTCCATACTCATGATAGTTGATCATTGTATACTAACCTTTCTCACGATGGAGATAAATATAGAGTATATGTCATTCATTGTATAGTTTCACAATAATATTTACTGATACTATAATCTCCCTTGCACTTTCTCATCTTTAGTATGCTGGCTTTATTTATGTATTTATATTCTACAAAAACCAGATGGAGATATATAATAAATATTACAAAGACCAGGTAGGTCACAGGAAGTGTATTTTTCTCAGCGTATATATCCTGAGAGTGTAACTTAATCCCTATTTTAGGGTTTAAGTATTCTTCTCTCGTGGTGGTCTTAATGAGCCTAGTGTAGTTGTAGGCTTTAAACTTCATTAACCAACCAGGTTGTCAAGGCCACACTCGACTTGGTTGCAAAGTCTACACTGGACTTGTTTGTCAAGACTACAGTACTCCTGGTCGTAAAGACCAATAGACCTAGACCTAGACCTGGTCAAGAAAACAGTTATAAGTTTAATTAAGACATGAGGATAGTGCAACGAATTATTCTATGCTTAGAGGTTAGGTTAGGTAAGGTTTGTCAGGAAACAAACAAATATTTCCTGACGCCATCTCAGTTATATGATGACCCGCCACTAGAGCTTTCTGTCATCTGACCGAGGCCTTCCGCTTCTATACTTAAGAGCTAATTGATAGATTTGTAGTATTTTTATTGAGGAATTACTAATGTGCTCTAAAAATAATTCTGCATTTTCATCCTAATCGATTTAAAATATGGCAACTCTATTTTCTAAAACTTAAACAGACATTTCAAGAAAATATTTTTCAAGACAGGATAACAGAAGAAATGTTTCTTTAAGAAATTTACACATGGTTTTACAAACAGTTTAAATGTGCACAGTGATTCTGAGGGAAAATAAATGTCATGGACATACACATATAGCACATTAAATATATTTAACCTAGGTTAAACCTAGGATAATCTAGCCTAACCTCACAAAATATACCCCAGTTAATTTTTTGCAGTGCCTATTTTGCATATATAACACCAAATACATTATAAAAAAGAACATTAAAATGAACAGAAACGAAACAAATGTAAAAAGTAGAAATGAAAAAAACAATAAAGACTGAGGATGTTAAATTATTATTATTATTATTATTATTATTATTATTATAATTATTATTATTATTATTACTATTTTCAAGGGGAAACGCTAAACCCGTAGGGTCATACAGTGTCTCGGGAAATAAAGCAAACATTCAATACAAGAAAGGGGAGGATAACTCCAATTCCATGGATCAAGAGCTTTTCACCGGCATCAAGGTACTCCTTGATAGGATAAAATTAATATAGACGTGAAAATTAGATCAAAGTCAGGATATTTATATAAGTTGGTCTGTTAAAACTATCGCCTAGTTCGCTTACAAAAAAAAAAAAGAGTTTGTATTTCGATTATCAATAAATTACTATATTGCTACTACACTGTTTCAGTTAAAAAAGAATAAATTGGTGAAAACCTGGTACTATATAATAGCGACAAGTTGTCGTTAAAGACACATGAACAAGCACTCAGGCAGTTTATTATGGAAACCTTTCTGTCCTGGGACCTTGTTCACTATCATGGAGACTTTGTTTACTCCATCATGGAGACCTTGTTTACTCCATCATGGTGACCTTGTTCACTCCATCATGGAGACCTTGTTTACTTCATCATATTGACCTTGTTCACTCCATCATGGAGACCTTGTTTACTCCATCATGGAAACCTTGTTCACTCCATCATGGAGACCTTGTTTACTCCATCATGGAAACCTTATTCACTCCATCATGGAAACCTTGTTTACTCCATCATGGTGACCTTGCTCACTCCATCATGGAGACCTTGCTTACTCCATCATGGAAACCTAGTTCACTCCATCATGGAGACCTTGTTTACTCCATCATGGAAACCTTGTTCACTCCATCATGGAGACCTTGTTTACTCCATCATGGAAACCTTGTTCACTCCATCATGGAGACCTTGTTTACTCCATCATGGTGACCGTGTTCACTCCATCATGGTGACCTTGTTCACTCCATCATGGGGTCATGGAGTGAACAAGGTCCCACGACTGAACGTTTCCATGTAAAATCTCTGACGAGCTCTCTTATATGTCAAGAAAATATTAAAAAAAATAACAAATATTTGAACTAGGCTATTAAGATGGTCTTTTGCAAGTAGCAGCCTGCTCCAAGACCTTTACTTAAGTGAGCTAAGCATCATTATCTAATATCTGTATAATTTTATCATAACAATAACACTACCTACTACTGTTCTTATTTCTAGAATACCGAATTATGAAAGTACGTCGAAATGCTCAGAAAAATGTTGATATGTGACCTTAATGCCTAGATAGATCACAGTCAGCACCGGAAATGTCACACTGACTTTTATTGGGTTAGCCTAAGTGCGAATTCTTTTATTTCCTCCAAAATTATACACAACCATTACAATTTTATGGTTAAATCCACATAATGTATTATGTGTGTCCGTAACACCTGTATTCCCTCAACACCACTGTAAAAAAGAATGTGCTGTGTATATAATACTTAAATAAAAACTTGCTCACCTTCATCTTGCTTAAGTTCAGAGGGTTGTGAGGGATAGTGTCCGCTTGTGGTCATTACGTCAAATGATGTTTGGTGACAATCCTAAAAAGTCAAGACTTGTACTCCGCGAAATTATAGGCATGTCTGTTCTCCGTCCTCCATTTATCTAAAATTTTAAAGGGAATGGACTGATTAAGCCAGTGGAAGGGAGCGGTCAGATGACCAAAACCTCCAGTGGTGGGTCATCATATGATGAGACCCGCGTCAGGAAATACTTGCCGTTTCCTGACGAATCTTCTTGTTGGGGTTTCCTGACGAGCCTTATCTAACTTCCATCCTCCACGTTGAGGAGGCTCCAGAGATAAAAGCTTATAATTCTGTAACACCACTGCCATGCATACATATAAACAAACTTCTTTTTCTTCAAGATACGTGAAGTTTACTTAAAGGTAGAAGTTGTTTCACCTCACCCTGACTGCATGAACGTGTAAACACTGAGAAGTGCTGCCTCCTGACACGCCATCATACAAATACTCGAAATTATTGTTTTACTTCGCTGAACCTGTTGTACTATAACATCGACAAAACTAAAAAAACGCAAAATAAAATTTCATTGTAACGTGCGGGATGTGAAGTCATCAATACACTGATTAACTACCAAGTAAACAACAATACACTAACTTAGGAATGATGCCCAGAGAATTCACAATTTTGTTTGTCCCATTTCCTCAAAATCGATTTTTTGGGGAATATATTTTGCTACTCGATTCTAATTTTCTGAACATCCATGTTAAGGCAGCTCGCGCTGGATAAATGTCCTGTACTTGCAAAACCCTTGACCTGGTTAGTTAATTTACCAGGTCTAAAACCTATCGACTACAAGATTAACATGTACATGTACACTACCAGCCAAGGATACTTTGATCCCTAAAATAGAGCATAAAGAAAATTCTGCATATTTATACTGACAGACATACACCTCTTGGTGTACATAACCTTGCCTGACGTTTTTTCTCATATATTGTAGAAACAAGCCTAGCTGCGAGCAGTAGGCGAGTCCTGCGGTAGTGGACGGAGGATCGACGCTTCATAACCGTACTTAGGATTCAAGGACGAGATGTAGACACGATGGAATAAAAGACATGCCCATAACAAGCTTATCTACTGCGGCAACTTCAAGCTTTGATAAAGTTTCCCAAAAGCTTGACACTGTTACAATAATAAAAAAACAAGCTTGTTTTGTGTATAATATATATATATATATATATATATATATATATATATATATATATATATATATATATATATATATATATATATATATATATATATATATATATATATATATATTATCTATCTTTTACTCTTCAATTGTCCTTTCTAGAAGACAGTCCAAGATAATAATAAGAAAACTGCTGTTTCAACTAGACATATGCTATTTGGTTTGTTAATGTGGTTTAAAGCCTATCGACTACTCAAAGAGTCACAAACACTTATCCCTAAAATAGGGATTAAAATAAACTCTCAACATATATACACACTGAGATATACACCTCTCGGTTTATATATTCTTTTGTCCATGACTTACCTTCCACCAATTTCAAATTTGCTATTAGTATTAATAAAACAAGAACTTTTTAGTTTTATAGTTTAATAGCTTGTGTATACTACATCTGATTTTTACCCGTGTCTTATACATACATGTGTCTTATACCCACACCTCTTATTCACACATGCTTCTTATACATGTGCAAATACACGTCTCATGGACATGTATGTCTTATGCAAATGTGTCTCACATTCACTTGTAGTGGCAGCCGAAGTGGTGGTAGCTATAGTGGTGGTGACAGACGGTTGTGCTGGCTGTGATGGTGGTAGTGATGGTAGCAGGAGGGTAAACCAGACTCTTTGACCTTGAGGTTCTGAATATAAACTTTATAAACCCGTCTTACCAACTCGTCCTGCACTGAATATTTCTTCTCGAGAATGTTACTTGTTCTTAATTGATCTCAGTGATCCGTTCTTTGATCAAAATGTTCTGTTCTTTCATCTAAATGTTAGGTTCCTTGATCTCAGTGTTCTGTTCTTTAATTTCAGTGTGCAGTTCTTTGATCTCAATGTTCTCTTCTTTAATCTTATTAAAGTTCTCTTATTTATTCAGTTTTAATTTTTTTCTCCATTGAAATTAAATAAAAAATGAGAAGGCTTGTCACTTACTCAAACAACATCAATATAGACCAGTTAACAAAAATTCTTATTAAAAGTGTTTTAACATTCCTATTCCACAATATTTACTTATAACACAAGACTGTCTTTGCTATTTGCACGTCAAAATTTCACAAATTCATCCCTGTTATTGCCTCGTGTTAATAATTTGTTTTCTTCTCACTTCTGTATGTGATAAAGAGGGCCTCAGTTGAAGATCGAAATATGCAGCTACTCACATTTCGTGAATATATTTAAACATATGATAATAAGAATAGAGGAGCACTGCGGGAGGCCTACTGTCCCATTCTGGGTGGGGAGCCTATTGAGGAAATTGAATGCAAGACGTTTCGGTCTTCTGTCTTTCATTACTTCACAGGAAGGGTCCAAGGACTGAAACGTCTCCAATGAAGGTGTCCTAAGTAAATGCATTCATGTCCATTTTTCCAAGTCATTTGCATTCGTACTGCAGTTTGTAGGACACAGGAGGGACTAGTTACGGCCGCTCCAGCTTGGGAAGAGGATATCATGTGTCGACTCTATATCGTGGACGGAAATCCCACCTTCTTCGGTATCAAGATTCGAAGGTGCCTTGTTCATCGTGTTGAGTGTCTCCTCAGTCTTATATAAGATAAGCCTTCTTTTTATGGAAATCTACAAATGAATACAGAGACAGTGGTATAAATTTGCATAGTTCTGATGGCACGCAAATGTTTTAAATATACACTGGTGACAAATATTGTAGATTTAACCTAGGATAACCCAACAAAGTCAAACGCTGTAGATAGGGGAATGAAGGAAAAAGAAGTGAAGTTGAGAGACTGATGTTAGGGCAGATGGGACAAGAAACTGGAAAGAAGAGAGAAGGAAAAATAAGCAATAAAAAGATTAAGAGAGATGATGAGGTAGTTTCAAGGGAAATATATAAAGAAAAATGAAAGGGCAGAGAAACAGAGGGACCTAGAGAGAAGAGGAAAATTTAAGGGACTTTGCCAGTGCATTAGATCACATACAGACAACAATCTGTTCCAGCTTTGATGTGATGATTTGAAAGCATAAATTCATCACAGTGACATCCAAAATGGTTCAAGCTTATGAAAATAAAAACATGAACAGCCAATTATATCTTCGTAATATAAATAAAGTTAATGAACATGCCACTTGACATTATCTATAACCTCAGCAACGTTCCATCAATATCCTTTAACTGTTATAATGCGTAGTATTCGTATTAACATTATTATTATTGCTGTTATTAATATTATTATTCATTAGTGTAAGTATTTTCTCTTGTTTTGGGTTACCTTACATCGGTGTTCAAAAAATAATTGGGAATTGGAGGCAATCAGGTTGATTTGAAGAAGGAAAACCAGTTCCATTTCCTTAGATCAAAAAACCTTTACCACCATCAAGACGAACTACCCTCAATATTATTCATTAGTGGTTGAAACTCCTTGAAGGGTTTCAAAAAACATACTGACCAACAACTAGATTGACCTTAAACCCCAACAGGTCAAGCGTAATTTTGTGAATTTAATAATGAATTCATCACAGAAGTATTAAAATAAGTTCTTAATCCATATACGTACTATATACTGTGCAGGGTCAGGCATGGCTTACGAACGTTCAGGACAAGACATGAGCAGACAGTTACCAGACTCATTTAATAAAGCTCTAGCTATCACAAGACGAAGTATTAATTCTACACACCTATCTTTCAGTTAAGAACCCATCAACAACCCCCCAAGACAAATGTTTCAAAGTCTATCGGTAACGAGCGGTATCCCTACTGGAAGAAACAAATTAATGTTATAAACTGCATATTGTATCATTAACATACCAATCGGTTTAAAATAAATACCATTAACATACATACGAGG
Organism: Cherax destructor; assembly: GCA_009830355.1. Taxonomy (NCBI): domain Eukaryota; kingdom Metazoa; phylum Arthropoda; class Malacostraca; order Decapoda; family Parastacidae; genus Cherax; species Cherax destructor. Next base: position 47,595 of record WNWK01000868.1, on the reverse strand, counting down.
GTCATTTGCCGTGTACATCACCAGTTAATTGTAAACTGTCAGCATTTACACTACATGCGTCATGAGAGATGTTTACTCCTCAGTATGGTTGACGGCTCACATGATGAGGCAACTAATGTATCTCAGGAAATGCTCTCCGGCAACTGACCTAACGTGGTGCAACTTACCTCTGCATCCCATACTTTTTCTTTCCCCCTCAGTCTCGCCCATGACGCATGAGTTTTTTTATTTGTCTACCTTTATGACTTGGTGTTAACAAAATTATGCAAGTTTTCTCTAAATTTTGATTGATTTGGTGATGCTTTTTTGCTCTGCTCCAATGATTCGGCTGTTTGGATGCGCATTCTTCCACTTTGTGCCGATTTTCTACATTTTTCCTTTGAAGTTTGTCGTAATTGTAAGGTTAACCTTTAGTAAAAGATTACTTGCACCGAAAGGTGTATTTCTCTCAATGGATAAATGCTGAGAGTATACCTTAGCCTCTGTCCTAAACATTAAATATTCTTGTCAAGTGGAGAAAAGTATACGTGAAAACCAGTCTTCAGTTATTTATGAAGAATAGTGCCATTTGACGCTTGTGACTGACATAGAAAATACTTTAAATCTCTCTCTTTTATAATGCTAAACACTTATACAGAGAGGAGGGTACGGGCTGAACTAGGAAAGATTTATCCATCCTTGTAGTGAGCGGTATGTAACTTTCAAACCTAGAATATAAAAACACAAGTAGCAGAATCAGACTTTTTTTTTATTAGGCCGTTTCGCCTAAAATCTTTTATATAATAAGCCTACCCTAGCCAGCCAAACCTGAATAACTGGTAAAGACAACTAAATACTTCTAGAAATTATAGACTAGCTACCTACCTGGAGTTTACCTGGAGAGGGTTTAGGGGGTCAACGCCCCCGCGGCTCGGTCTGAGACCAGGCCTCATGGTGGATCAGGGTCTGATCAACCAAGTTGTTACTGCTGGCCGCACGCAAACTGACGTACGATCCACAGAACGGTTGGTCAGGTATTGACTTTATTTGCCTGTTAGTGCCTTCTATAAGACAGTCAGGGGCCTATTGGTAATCCCCCTTATGTATGCTGGGAGCCAGTTGAACAGTCTTGGGCTCCTGACACTTATTGTGCCTGTCTATGCAGACAGTATGGCTGTCTACATTATTGTGTTGTCTCTCAGTGTACTCGTGGCGCCGCTGCTTTTCATTGGGGGAATGTTGCATCTCCTGCCGAGTCTTTTGCTTTCATAGGGAGTGATTTTTGTGTGCAAGTTTGGTACTAATCCCTCTGCGATTTTCCAAGTGTATATTATCATGTATCTCTCTCGCCTGCGTTCCAGGGAATACAGATCAAGGACCTTCAAACGTTCTCAGTAATTTAGGTGCCTTATCGTACTTATGTGTGCCGTGAAAGTTCATTGTACACTCTCCAGGTCAGCAATGTAGCCAGCGTTGAAGGGGGCCGTTAGTGTACAGCAGTATTCCAGCCTAGAGAGAACAAGCGATTTGAAGAGAATCATCATGGACTTGGCGTCCCTAGTTTTGAAGGTTCTCATTATCCATCCTATCATTTTCCTAGTAGATGCGGTATATACATTGTTGTGGTCTTTGAAGGCGAGATCCTCTAACATTATCACTCCCAGGTTCTTCACATTACTTTTTCGCTCTATTGTATGGTTAGAGTTTGTCGTATACCCTGATATATTTTTAATTTCTTCAAGTTTTCCATATCTGAGTAGTTGAAATTTCTTCTTATTGAACCTCATTTTGTTTTGAGTGGCCCATCTGAAGATTTGGTTTATGTCCGCTTGGAGTCTTGCGGTGTCTTCGATGGAGGTCACTGCTATTGCAATCCGGGTGTCATCCGCAAAGGAAGACACGGAGCTATGGCTTACATCTCTGTCTATGTCAGATATGAGGATGAGGAATAGAATGGGAACGAGTACTGTGCCTTGTGGAACAGAGCTTTTCACCGTAGCTGCCTCGGACTTTACTCTGTTTACTATTACTCTTTATGTTCTATTTGTCAGGAAGTTATAGATCCTTCTGCCAACTTTTCCTGTTATTCCTTTATCACGCATTTTGTGCGCTATTATACCATGGTCACACTTGTCGAAAGATTTTGCAAAGTCTGTGTATAATACATCTGTATTTTGTTTATCCTCTACAGCATCCAGGACCTTGTCAGTGGTCCAGTAGCTGGGACAGGCAGGAGCGACATGCTCTAAACCCGTGTTGCCCTGGGTTGTGCAATTGATGGGTATCTAGGTGGTTGGCGATCTTGCCCTTTAGAACCCTCTCGAAGAATTTTATGATATGGGATGTTAGTGCTATCGGTCTGTAGTTCTTTACAATTGTTTTACTGCCACCTTTGTAGAGTGGGGCTATGTCTGTCGTTTTTAGTGAGTGTGGGATGACCCCTGTGTCCATGCTCCCTCTCCATAGAATGCTGAAGGGGCTTCTTACAATTCTTGATGAACATGGAGTTCCATGAGTTTGGGCCTGGGGCAGAGTGCATGGGCATGTCATTTATTGCCTTTTCAAAGTCTTCTGGAGTTAGGAGAATATCCAAGATTTTTGAGATGACCAAATTTTGGGTCTCGTTCATAAAGAATTCATTTGGATTGTTGACCCTTAGTCTGGGCAGCGGCTCGCTGAACATTGATTCGTATTGGGACTTTAGTATCTCACTCATTTCTTGGCTGTCATCTGTGTATGTCCCATCTCGCCTAAGCAAGGTCCCAATACTGGATGTTTTTCCCTTAGATTTGGCATAAGAGAAGTAGGTATTTTTTTTTCCATTTCCTTTATGGCTTTTAGCTCATCCTGCGATGTTGTTTAGGATATCATCTCAGTTTGTTTCATTTAGGACATTGTTGACTTGTTCCCATTGTATGTTTTTGTTACTGAAATTTAATTTTGTGAAGAGACCGTTATGACTGATCACATTTTGCTGGTCAGGAGCCCTGTGCATACATATCTGTACCTCTATTATGTTGTGATCTGAGTGTATTGTCTTTGATACGGTTATATTACGTATCAGATCGTAGTTGTTAGTGAAGATGAGGTCCAGCGTATTTTCTAGTCTTGTAGGCTCTAATATTTGCTGGTTTAAGGTGAATTTTGTGCAGAGATTTAATAGTTCGTGTGTGTGTGAAATTTCATCTGAGCTGCCTCCTGGGGTCATCTCTGCTAAAATATTGTTTGCTATATTCCTCCATTTTAGGTGTCTCAAGTTGAAATCTAGTAGCAAGATGTTTGGGGCAGGATTTGGGAGATTTTCAGACAGTGGTCAATTTTCAAAAGCTGCTCCTGGAATTGCAGTATAGAGTCCTGCTGACTGCGATCTCTCTCAACCTGCATCACAGGATGATTGTTCTTCAACCTGCATCACAGGATGATTGTTCTCTCAACACTGCATCACAGAGATTGTCTTCAACGCTGCATCACACAGGATATTGTTCTCTCAACACTGCATCACACAGGATGATTGTTCTCTCAACACTGCATCACACAGGATGATTGTTCTCTCAACACTGCATCACAGGATGATTGTTCTCTCAACACTGCATCACAGGATGATTGTTCTCTCAACACTGCATCACACAGGATGATTGTTCTCTCCAGTTGAACATGCATCACAGTGATTGTCTCAACAGGTTAATAATACAGTTATATACTCTGATAGTGAAACGAGTTTCTCCCAGTTTCTTTGCACATGGCGAGTTTACAGTAATATCTACGCAAATTACGGATTAAAATTTAGCCTGTCTAGCCTGCTGTAGTATTATACACAGACTTTGTTTTGTGTGGTCTTATTCTCCGGTGTGGGAGTGTGACGTTGTGTTGTAGACAGTGTTGTCTACGGTAGTGATGGCTTGATGTTAATGTATTTCTTATTTAAGATGATGTGGTGTGACCCTTGTTTCGGGGGTCAGTTGTTTTTATGTGTGTTATTGTGCAACATCTGTTTTATAGGCAGAAAGTTTAAGGTTTTATTTTATTTCATGCCTATGTACTGCGTTTTGTGGTAGGGAAGAAGTAAGATATGTAACCAATGGTTTAATTTTGCGTGTTTTTGAGACAATGTATGTACAGTTTCATTGACAGTGTGTTATGTTATTGTATAGAAAAATTAGCTAGGATGGGTAGTAGGATGGACATTTTTTGTTTGTGCTTTTGGCACGGGTTCTTATTATAGGATATATTGACAGATGTGTTTATTCCTGTTCTGTTTGCTTGTTTTTGTTTATATGAGCCTGATTTATTTTTGGTCATTTATTGGATTGTTATGTATATATGTGTTTTTAAATAAAAAAAAATATATATATATTCCGTATTACGTAATGCTTGCATCACCGGCACGTATTGTCACGTTACCATATCCAGTGATCGCCTAAGTAATACCTATTATTTTTCAGTGTCTGTGGTGTATATATAGTGTTCCTGATGCATCTGCTGTTTAAATATCTATGGTATATGTTATGTTTTAGTATCTGTGAGGTATGTTTCATTATTTATGATCGATCATTGTGCTATGTGGGTGTAAAAGTTAGTGTTGTTGTTTGTATTATTGTATTGTTTTGTGTGTATAATTGTATGTATTGTTGTGTGTTTATTTTGCGTGTATTTTTGCGTAGTGTTTATTTTGTGTGTAATATATTTACTTTCATTATATACCTATATCAATTTTCTTGAACTATGTTGATAGCGATTGTGGTTGATGCCATATTACTGTCAGCGATGGTGGTTGATGCCATATTACTGTCAGCGATGGTGGTTGATGCCATATTACTGTCAGCGATGGTGGTTGATGCCACATTACTGTCAGCGATGGTGGTTGATGCCACATTACTGTCAGCGATGGTGGTTGATGCCACATTACTGTCAGCGATGGTGGTTGATGCCACATTACTGTCAGCGATGGTGGTTGATGCCACATCACTGTCAGCGATGGTGGTTGATGCCACATTACTGTCAGCGATGGTGGTTGATGCCACATTACTGTCAGCGATGGTGGTTGATGCCACATTACTGTCAGCGATGGTGGTTGATGCCACATTACTGTCAGCGATGGTGGTTGATGCCACATCACTGTCAGCGATGGTGGTTGATGCCACATCAATGTCAGCGATGGTGGTTGATGCCACATTACTGTCAGCGATGGTGGTTGATGCCACATTACTGTCAGCGATGGTGGTTGATGCCACATTACTGTCAGCGATGGTGGTTGATGCCACATTACTGTCAGCGATGGTGGTTGATGCCACATTACTGTCAGCGATGGTGGTTCATGCCACATTACTGTCAGCGATGGTGGTTGATGCCAAATTACTGTCAGCGATGGTGGTTGATGCAACATTACTGTCAGCGATGGTGGTTGATGCCACATTACTGTCAGCGATGGTGGTTGATGCCACATTACTGTCAGCGATGGTAGTTGATGCAACAATACTGTCAGCGATGGTGGTTGATGCCACATTACTGTCAGCGATGGTGGTTGATGCCACATTACTGTCAGCGATGGTGGTTGATGCCACACTTCGACAACAAATATGACTAATGCCACACTGTTGTCAGCAAAGATGGCTGATGCCAGACTGTTGTCAGACAGGGTGGCTGATGCCATACTGAGCAGTTTTATTGCCTTCAGTTATAATCTGCCTTAAGTCAAAATACAATGCATATTGCTATGTTGAAAGAATGTTGAACTTTAAAAAGACTAACGAACAACGGCAATAATAATAATGAGAATGTCCATCACGTAAATAAAAATAACCATTACATCAAAATGCTGGACGTACTTCTGTTGTTTACCACCGGGGATCATCAGCATGGAGGAAGCTGTGTGCCCGTAGGGGTCATGCAGAGCCTGCGGAATGAGTGGTAATCCGGTCTGATCCAAGATAGGGAAGATAGTTCAAATTCCTTGATGCAGATTAGGTTGGTTAATGGTGGTTCAAAACATGTCGCCTACATCAGGGTCATTAAGGCTGTATGGTAACTTTTTTAACACAAAAGAAGAATAACTTCACCCCTAAAATAGTGATTAAAGTAAACTTTCAGCATATATACACTGAGGGAAATACACCTGTTTATATATTGTGGATCAATATACCTTTACCAACATGTATAGTTTTGTATATAAATCTTTTCATACCTTTGACTGTTGCTAATGTAATATACACGTAGTGTAGTGATGCAAGACTGCACATCTTATATACTTTTCAACAACTAATTTATATAATTTGTATTAAAATGTACTGTAGCACAACATGTGAACTCTGAAGAAAGAAAAATAAAACAACTTGAATTTGTTTGATATAATTCATTTTCATACAGCCTTGGGTACGATATAACTTTATACTACTATACTCTACTATATAAACAAAACTCGTTGATGAATGAGACACATTTGCAACACCCGAGTATCTTTATTCTGAAGACGTATCGCCAGCCAGTGGCTTTATCAATTCAGGAGAGATTAATTTGAAGTGTTGAAACTGGAGACAGTAGAAGACGAGGTAATCAGTCCCTGGATGGCACTCACCACCGTAGCCTAATGAATCTCGGATTCAAGACTACGGTGAATACCATCTAGGCTGAGGAACTGATTTCCTTGTCTTCTACTGTCTTCAGTTTCTGTACTGAACTGTTAAAGCCACTGTTTGGCGAAACGTTTTCAGAATCAAGATATACCCAAGTTTTGGACATGTCTCATCCATCAACCTGTCGGTAGTGTATACTGTTACTCTTATCAAACATACTCGTATACTCCACTTTATAAAATCATACCAGCATACTCCATACAATAAGCAGATATGAATATACGTATTCTTACTTGAAAAACTTAATTATATAAGTAACAATTTCTTGAGCAAGGTAAATCTATCGCAATTCTCTTCACACAATGCCTCACGTTTCAAGGTGTCAACCTAATTAACTTCCTCTACATGTAAACCTAAATATAAACATAAAAATTAAACATTTATAAAATATGAATTATTATAATGGCAAAAACAGTAAAAATACGAGTCATTTATATTGTTATATTAATTAACATTAAAAAATATTTAATTATTATGGTGACAAAAATGTGGAAAACATTTTAATAATTTTACACTGAACATATTAAACATTATTAATATCATGAAACATGAATAATAGTTGTTTGTATTATCATCAGAATGGAATGATTTTGGTTTTTATCTCAATTTATAAAAGTTAATTACGAGTTCAGATTCGCGATATTTATTTAGATCATGAACTTAGTTGCTTTTATTATAATAATTATTATTATACATTAAGATCTAAATCTCTATGCGTTATATAGCCATGTAGCTTTGAAAGCCTTGAAAAAATGGCGTCTCATTCATAAATTCTAATGCTCAAAATAAACTTAAATCAAAATCTATAAATGCTTTATAAGCCATCAAAAAGCACAGCAATAATTACAATCACAGTCATTTTATTTTGGCCCATCTACTCTACACGTAGCCATATAAAAGGGTTATCATGTTCATGGTGACGCGTTAAACCTGTAAGGGTAATGCGAGGTGAGTAGATTCGATCCAAGGAAAGGAGGGAATAGCTCTAATTCCTTGGGTTAAGAATTCTTCCTCGACGTAAAGGAACATCTTTAATGGAAGATTATACTGTCTCGAGAAGAAATCTGGCAAAGACATTGGGAATTACATATTATATAAGCATTTATATATGTCACTTGATATTATTAAGGAGAGGAATTATTATATTGAAGTTTAGCAATTATCACGACTTCAAAATTGTAAGCTCTTAGTACTACGATAAAGAGTCATTGTACGGTACACGAATTATTCTACATCAGGCTACATGGGGAAACCTCATGGTCAAATTCACATTTATTTCAAACTCAAAACATTATTGCTGTACTCAACAATTTTTTACAGATTCTTTTAGAGTTAAATGGTTATTCTCCTTTATTGTGCCATGAAGGTTTTGATGCTATGTTGAAACAATGGTGTTGAAAAGAGGTTGTTGATTTAATGGTGTAGAAACAAGACTATTAAACCGAGGAAGTATCAGTAATAAGATAATTTAAATTAAAATTGTAAGTAATAATATTAAGAAATGAACCAACAGTTAGCCTTCTAACGATGTAACCAACGAAGGTCTGCAGAGATGCGCTCAAAGGGAGAAACCTGGTGCAAACTAGGACAGCACTATCTCTTGAACCACTCTCACATTGCATTTTTTCTCCAAAAACTGTACTAGCATGATGTAGTCTACCTTACACAGGTCGTCTTCTGACATTTCTTCTCATCAAGGACATCTCTGAAACGTAAAGAATTAATTAACATTTCAGTTTTATGTAGTGTACACTATGAGAGCATTTATTTCCCTAGTGCCTGCCTACTGAAGGGATTCGATGTTACTATATTTATGCGAGAAGGGCAAATTTCGTATGGGATTATACAATTCTTTGGATCAAGTCCTTCAATAATATCAATATACTCTCTTGAAGGGTACCTTAATGCTACTGAACCTGCAGGGTTGATTCAATTCCCTGAGGTACATGAGTTCAGAGGGCTAACCCTAGCTGGAGGTAGGCCTACCTAATGGTGTTAATATTTAATAACAAATAACCAATTTATTTTGTAACTGTGAGTCAAGACTTGTAGGAAAAACTTACATATTCATAATTTTTAATCAGCAGTTGTCATCCTGGGAAAATTTGCTAACATACACACACACACATATACGTTTTTATATATATATATATATATATATATATATATATATATATATATATTATATATATATATATATATGTCTGCCGATTAGGTAAAACTTGCGATTTTGGCTTAAATAGCAACGCTCACCTTGCCATATAAGACAAGTGAAAATTTGTGTATGCAATAATTTCGCCAAAATCATTCTGAACATAACGAAAAAATATATTTCATTGTGTTTGTTAATTATTAAATTAATGTTAACGTATCTAAAATATATTTAGTTTGGTTTGGCTAAATTAAATTGCGCTTGTTGTAATAAGGTTAGGTAGGTTTTCAAAGTTTCTCTTGGTACAAAATTATAAATTCTTACATTAACATAAATGAAAAAATATATCTTTAAACGTATAAGAAAAATTTTTAGAAAGGACTTAATTTTAGATGAGTTCTTGCTAATTGACCAGTTTTACCTAATCGGCAGACATATATATATATATATATATATATATATATATATATATATATATATATATATATATATATATATATATATATATATGTCGTGCGATAGGTAAAACTTGGATTTTGGCTTAAATAGCAACGCTCACCTTGCCATATAAACAAGTGAAAATTTGTGTATGCAATAATTTCGCAAAAATCATTCTGAACCTAACGAAAAAATATATTTCATTGTGTTTGTTTATTATTAAATTATTGTAAACTTATCTAAAATATAATTAGTTGGTTTAGACTAAATTAAATTGCGCTTGTTGTAATAAGGTTAGGTAAGTTTTCAAAGTTTCTCTTGGTACAAAATTATAAATTTTACATTAACATAAATGAAAAAAATCTATCTTTAAACGTATAAGAGAAAATTTTAGAAAGGACTTAATTTTAAATGAGTTCTTGCTAATTGACCAGTTTTACCTAATCGGCACGACATATATATATATATATATATATATATATATATATATATATATATATATATATATATATATATATATATATATATGCTAGAATTCGCAAGCAGGTGAAATATTCACAAACACTGATCTTGGCCGACGGAGACTCGAACTACGAACCTCATGACAAGGTCATGAGGTTCGTAGGTTCGAGTCTCCTCGGCAGAGATCAGTGTTTATATATATATATATATATATATATATATATATATATATATATATATATATATATATATATATATATATATATATATATATATATATATATTACTTACGTTCCAAGAATGGGAAAAAGGGACGAGTGGAATAAAGTAGATACTTCTTAGTCCTCCTCATTTAGGGGCTTGAAGGAAAACTGAGCCTTAGGTCGCGAGCGTAGCATTCGGAAAAAACCTCGAGGTACTGCTTGTTAAACGAGGATTCTCAGTGACGTTTGAGGTATGAGCTACCGTGGCTGTGGTGCCGACTGTGTTACTACGTATCTCTGGAGTGGATGTCTCTGCTGAGGTCAGCTGCGTAGTCGATGGACTGACCTCAAGGCACCTTGCCGGTGGTGAGCACTCTTTCCCGATTTCTGAGTATGGTGGCGGCTGCTCGCATTCGTTCTGGATGTCAATGTATGAGGGAGGATGGTCCACAGCCCGTGTTGTAACACTGACTGGAGTTGCTGCGACACCTCTCACAACTGTGATAGTCCTGACAGGGAGTATAGTTCTCTTGTGACGGTAGCAACAACGGCAACACACAGCCAGGCAAAAATGATGGCACCCACTGGAATGAAAATAATATGGCCTCCACTATAGCTACTTTTATAATAAGTTTCTTTCTTGTAAGTATTCTTGAAATCATAAATACCTGAATTTTCGAGATCAAGTATATGTGAATAACAATCAGTGCCGAGGACTGTGAAATCATCAAAACTAAATTGTACTCCTTGGGTTATATTACAAGCAAGAGGAGGGTCCCATATCAGGGAAATACTTGAAGTATTTTGGACATTCACGTAAAAGACAGGATCGACTATGAAAAAGCTGATCACGTACCACTGCCAACCTTTAGAATCTTGCAAATTAGCGTTATTTCCGAGTTTTTCAAGTGGATACAATTTCACCTTCTTAAAGAATTGACACGAGTCGGATTGTATTGTAATCGTTGTACTCCGATTTTGTGGTTGGAAGAAAGCAATCTCATGCTCTCTGAGAGTATACATATGTTTGTCTAGACTACAGATTTTTCCCCAGGCCGAGGCTAGGCACGAAAGAGCCAAAAACACTAGCAATATACGGAGCAAGTGAACATCACATCCGGCCATCCTTCACCTTTGCACTTCTCAGCTCACTGTAGGATTACCACGCGTACCTCTGTAGTGCCAAACAAAATTTTCACGAATGAGAGACCAAGATTCTGCTATTAAGATCACAGATAGTACATGTCAACAGACTCAGCGCTCACGTCTCACTGAATGTTGGCACGACTCCTCTCCCTCAAGAGCAGCAACTCTCCCTCACACGATGCTGCTTTGTGACATTTTGTCTCTATTCCTCCCGACATTCAAACACTACTGAGAATCTTTAAATTGAAACTACCACCACATTAATATACTATAATATACTAAAATTTGCTTTAACACCGAGCGAATGAGAGGAAAGGAATAATCGAAGAATTACACAACGTGGGCAATAGTGGGCTAACCCCATGACGTCATGATGTCAATACTGTAAGAACCTACAGGATGTGTAATATCATCGTATATTAGGCCATTACTATGTGCTGATATTTTTTTTTTACGTAGCTCGGGTAGGTCACAGTTTCCATGAATGATAATGCGATGTGTTGGAGTATTAGTTGCTGCTGCCATTTGTTTTCTATAAATGTCCCTGCAAGGCGGGAGGGAGGTTTGATGTTGATGAAGGGCTCTTAACACGAGACAATGTAGCTATTCTCTGACCGCCTCCCACTTTCATTGCGCTATATGATCTTTACAAGTTGAGATCTCCCGCCAAAATATATAAACAACGCCACCAACAACATCAATAATAATAATAATAATAATAATAATAATAATAATAATAATAATAATAATAATAATAATAATAATAATAATAATAATAATAATTAATATTAACACTTTGTTTCCTATGACTGTTGTTTGGAGATTTTGTATGGCTCAATAGGAGCATCTTCGGCTTACAACTGAAGGCTCTGAGTTCAATCCTAGGGGAGGTGGCGACGTTGATCATATTTCTTTACACCGGTTGCTCCTGGGTGGTATTCGACTGTTGTGAGTAGTATCCTGGACGGATGGTAGAGTCCTCAACTCACACCTTCACGGCACGCATAACTGCGATAAACCACCTCAATTACTGGGAACGCTTGAAGTTCCTAAACCTGTACTCCCGAGAACGCAGGCGGGAGAGATACATTATTATATACACGTGGAAAATTCTCGATGGATTAGTATCAAACTTGCACACGAGAGTCACTCCCTACGAAAGCAAAAGACTCGGCAGGCGATGTAACATCCCCCCAATGAAAAGCAGGGATGCCACTAGCACGTTGAGAGACAACACAATAAGTGTCAGGGGCCCAAGACTGTTTAACTGCCTCCCAGCATACATCAGGGGGATTACCAACAAACCCCTGGCTGTCTTCAAGCAGGCACTGGACAGGCACCTAAAGTCGGTACCTGACCAGCCAGGCTGTGGTTCGTACGTTGGACTGCGTGCGGCCAGCAGTAACAGCCTGGTTGATCAGGCTCTGATCCAACATGAGGCCTGGTCACAGACCGGGCCGCAGGGGCGTTGACCCCTGGAACTCTCTCCAGGTATACTCCAGGTATACACACTGAACCACCAGGGATCGCTACTTGGCGCTGGTGAAGCGTTGGGCTTATGTCCTTACACCTGCTGCCTCTGTTCACCTAGCAGTAAACAGATACCTGGGTGTTAGTCGACTTTGTGGGTCGCATCCTGGGGGAAACAATTTAAAGGACTTCCAGTGGAAATAAGACAGACATTCACATTGTCGCACCGACTTTAGTGCGTTCTTCTGCGTTATTAACCCTTCAGTCTTTTTTGTTATAGCAGATTACCATGATTATTCTTGTTCTTCATGTTGCTTTGTTCTAGCAAAAAATAAGACTGAAAATCAGATTCCAAATTATCCAGAATAAGATTGTGAAATTCATCCTTGACCTGGGACCTAGAGAGCATATACACCAGGAGGACTTATAGCAACTGGAATTTCTGAATGTTGAAGATAGGGTAAGATAGCTGAAACTGAATCATGTTTATAAAATTGCTCAGTGTCCACAATATCTTGGTGCAAATATTGCCAGGGTTAGGAACCAAAGCCATGTATGGTATTAAGGAAAGTGAACACAATTTTGTAGTACCTACAGTAGGTGTTCAGGCCTTAAACACCTATTATGAAGCAACAAAGGAGTGGAAAGGATTGCCTCAGCATGTCAAGGCCAGTCTTGGCATAAACTAGATCAGGAAGAGAGCTAAAAGGTTCCTAATGAATATAGCTACAGAGAGGGAGGAAAGTGATTTCTTATAGAGAAAATCTTAATATAAAATATTATTATTATTATTATTATTATTATTATTATTATTATTATTATTATTATTATTATTATTATTATTTTATATTAAGCTTTTTTCTATAAGATATGTTCGGATTTTTAGCCGGGAGGGTTTGCCACCCAGGATAGCCCAAGAAAGTCAGTGCGTCATCGAGGACTGTCTTGTTTTATTTGCATTTGGGTCCATCAGTCTTGTCCCCCCCAGGATAAGACAAGAGATAAGACCTACACCAGTCGCTTAACACCCAAGTACCTACTTACTGCTAGGGACATCAAGTGTAAGAAACACACCCAACTTTTCCAATTATGACGGGATTGAACCACGGACACTCAGTGTGTGAGGCGATCTGGTGGCTGGTAGACTGGTGGCTAGAGTTCTCGCTTCACACACGGAGGGCCCGGGTTCGATTCCCGGCGGGTGGAAACATTTCGACGTGTTTTCTTACACCTGTTGTCATGTTCACCTAGCAGCAAATAGGTACCTGGGGTGTTAGTCGACTGGTGTGGGTCGCATCCCGGGGACAAGATTAAGGACCCCAATGGAAATAAGACAGACAGTCCTCGATGACGCACTGACTTTCTTGGGTTATCCTGGTGGCTAACCCTCCGGAGTTAAAAATCGAAGAAATCTTATCTTATCTTAACGGATTCATGTAAACTTCCCACTTTACTTTATCCTTATTATATCTTTTTATTTGTAACTGATTTCATGCAGTCGATTTATTTATTTTATTTTATTTGTATGGTTATAATTAGGTTTGTCAGGAAACAGGACAAGTGTTTCTTGACGGGGGTCTCAAATCATACGATGACCCGCAGCTGGAGCTTTTGGTCATCTGACCGAGGACTTCCGCTGGCTTAGCTCTCAATCTCTTTAAAAATTATGGTTATAATTAAAACCATTAGATACCTACGAGTTTTGTTCTATGGTTATAATCATGACTGATTTTACAGTATCTAAATGTTAGGCTGCTAAAGTAACGAGGGCCTTTTTTGGGTTATCCTAGGTAATTTACACAAATGTTACCGTGTAAGGCAATTATAATCATCCAAAAATTTGTTTAATTGTGCTAGTGTGTAATTGTACCTAATTAAACTTTCTTACTTCTTTTACTTCTTCTTAGTAAGATAATTTCATTATTGTTTAGTTAGCCATAAATATGTTCCTGAAGGCTTCGTTTTCTTTAACAAAAGGAAGAGGAAGAGTTGTGAGTTGTGTTAAGTTGTAAATTTGAGGGGTACTAAAAAATAGTAATAGCAGCATAGTAAAAAATAATGAAAAGTATTAGAAGTACTAAAAACAGTAGTAGTATTGGCGATTTTAAATAAACCATTTAGTGCAGTTATTCTGATATATATATATATATTGCAGATTGCAGATTACATGGGTATCGGTAGTTACAATGTAAATTGAGTGCAAGGAGAGCCACTGACATGCCATTGCATTAGGGGCAGCTTATTCTAGTTCTTAAAGACTATGTACTTAATATTAGAGAAATTTATTGAGTTTATTCTAGTTAAAAATTATTTTCAAAATTACAATATGATAAAATATGGAGGAATATTTTTTGACTAGTGTTATTTTAGGTAAGGGGTTTAAACAGTACTTCACTTGACACGAATGCTCACAGCGCCCTTGCCATAGGGATGTAAACAGTGCATCACTTCTACAAACTTCGACACTCTTCGGGAGCCACTGCCGGGTCACCACATGGCTATAATCATAACCTTTAAAGGCGTGGACCGGTAAGCCAGCTGAAGGCCTCAGTCAGATTACCAAACGCTCCAGCTGCGGGTCATCATATGACTAAGACCCGCGTCAGGAAGACTATTGTCCCGTTTCCTGACAAACCTTACCTAGCCTAACCGTACCTAACCTAACCTAACCTAACCACATGGAGAAGACTGGCCAGAAATCGTCCTGGCAAACCTACCTGAGTCTTAGACTAGTGATTATCACCTTTAAATACCAACGGGCTATCCTAGGTAATTCTACATTATTTATGATAACGGGATATAAGCCACAGTGCCGTGTCTTCCTTTGCAGATGACACCCGAATCTGTATGAGTGTCCACCGTTGAAGACACTGCAAGACTCCAAGCAGACATAAACCAAATCTTTAAATGGGTTGCAGAAAACAATATGAAGTTCAATGATGAGAAATTTCAATTACTCAGATATGGAAAACGTGAAGAAATTAAAATCTTATCGGAGTACAAAACAAATTGCAACCACACAATAGAGCGAAAAACTAATGTCAAAGACCTGGGAGTGATCATGTCAGAGGATCTCACCTTCAAGGACCATAACACCGTAGCAATCACATCTGCTAGAAAAATGACAGGATGGATAATGAGAACCTTCAATACCAGGGATACCAAGCCCATGTTGACACTTTTCAGGTCGCTTGTTCTATCTAGGCTGGAATATTGCTGCACACTAACTGCACCTTTCAAGGCGGGTGAAATTGCTGACCTAGAAAATGTACAGAGAACCTTCACGGCACATAACTGTGATAAACCACTTCAGTTCCTTTGCATCGAAACAGCCCCTCACCGGCATCAAGGCACATCCTTCTAGGGGTTAATAGTTAAAAAAGGGATTCGCCACCCAGCTCTCGTGAGAGAAGGGTGTGCTACTCTGGTCTCTGGCCCCTGGTGGAGACTGTGAGCAACTTTATTTTCACTGTCATGGCGGCGGTGGGCAGACGCCGCATCAACACCCTCTGCATAGACATGGTTACAGGAGTAATTCAACCTGCTGTGGCAGCTACAGTAATACCTACTATTCTTCGAGATATATACAACACACACTGGTCACAGACCGGGCCGCGGGGGCGTTGACACCTGGAATTCTCTCCAGGTAGACTCCAGGTAGTGGCACTAAATGGCATGAACAGGATCTTCGTGAAGTTGTTAACGGCTGCAGCATATGAGACATTGGTAGAGCGACATCAGGACAACGTCTACACGGTCAATGCGACTTTGCAGGTGTGATTAAAGGATGTGTCGCGCACCTACACATGGGTAAAGATAAAGAATGTGCCTTTTGAGGTGGATCAAATGGATGTGGGACGTGTCTTCAGCGAGTATGGGACAGTACATCTGGCAACGGCAGGAAAGTGGAGTGTGGGACCCCTGGAGGGTCTTCCTGAGGGATCTTTCACCTTAAAGATGTCGTTACGGAGGCCCATTCCATCTTACATCATTATGGCTGAGTTTCGTACGCAAGTGTACGTGACTTACGCAGGACAATGGAGGACGTGCAGGATATGTGGGAATTTTGATCATGTAGCAGCGGATTGTTTGCGGAGAGGGGCTCAACGAACCGCTGAACGCAAGATCCCAACAGAACCACAAGGAAAGTATGAGGGGACGGCTGGTGATGAGGGACAGCAGCAAAGGACCAGGAGCTGGAGTGAAATAGTGGAGGGTGTGGCAGAACCGTGCCACCCATCAGAGCCTACTTTGGAGAGAGAGGTGAATGAAAAGGAGGTTGAGGAAGTACCTGTGATAGAGGAAGGCATGGATGTGCCTCTGGTGGAAGTGATTCAGGGATTACTGGATGAGCCATTACAGGTGTTGCATGTTGGGGATGGGGCAGATTTGGTGGAGGAGGCACGAGTTGGGATTGACTCGGGGCAGGAGAGTTCCCGAGGTAGCAGCATTGGTGGGTGAGTGCGTCAATGTGGAGGTGCATCAGAGTGATAGTGGGGACATGATGGAGGTGGGGAGCGGGTCGCGAGCGATCTGGCACGGTCGAGGACCATGATGATATCTTGACACTGCCCAGAGGGTCACAAAGAAGCCTTTGGTGGAAGTGAAGGGAATGACAGGGGGGGGAGTTGGCAAGAGATGATGGTAAGGATGCTGCTATGGGCAGCAAAAGTGTGGGCAAGGGGTGGTAAAGGAAGGATAATGTCACAGTCCGTGCAGAGGTCGAAAGGTAAACCCACTCATTTATATTCCAGTGTCTAACTATTAATGTTAATGGGTTGAGGGCGGAGGTCAAGCGACGGTGGATAGAGGAACTTTGAGACGGTATGGTGTGCAAGTGGGGTTCCTACAGGAGCACAATTATAGATGTGGACGTGAATTATGTTTGCAGGGATATGAGGTGTATGCAGGGTCTTCAGGGAAATTAAAAGGGGTGTGGCAGTGGTCATTAGCACGTCAAGCCCCTTTGTTCTCGGCGTGGGAGGAGAGTGGGGGCAGGGTGGTAAGGGTGGAGGGGGATTGGGGGGTGTGAAGGTTTGTTTCGTAGGGGTTTATATGCCGGCGGAGGCTTCTCGAAGAGTGAAAATTGATTTTTAAACGATTACATGGTGGGGGCATTGGGAGGTTTGCCGGCGTGGCAATATTGGGAGGATTTTAATAGTGTAATTAGAAAAAGGGATGTGGAACCTAGGGAGCGGGTTGTGAGTTGGGGGCATTGAGGATTTATTGAGTAGTGCAGGTTTTAGGGACGTAGTGGGAGGGGTTTTGTGGAGTATACTTTTGTTAGGAAGGGGTATGCGGCGCGTTTGGATAGGGTATATGTGACGGGGAGGGTGGTTGTAGGGAGGGTGCAGACTTTTGATGTGGGATTCTCGGATCATAGGGGTGTTCTGGCAGATGTGAGTTGGGAAGGGGTGATTAGGTGGTATCAGAGTTATTGGAAGCTGAATGGTAGATTATTGACTGGCATGGGTAGGGCGGATGATTTTAGGAGGTGGTGGGGGTCATTGTGGGAGCTAAGGGGAGAGGATAATAATGATTTGGTGGAATGGTGGGAGAGCTGTGCGAAAATAAGAATTAGGGAATATTATCAGAAGCTGGGGCGAGAGGAGGTGTGCTGGAGGTATGGTCTACAAAAGTATCTTGAAGGGTTGTTGCAAGGTTGTTATGAGCGTGGAGGAGTGCAGGTGATGGATGAGATTTGGGGTTTGAAAGAAAGACTGAGGGATTTGCAAAATGAGAGGTTTGATGCGTGCAGAGTGAAAGCTAGTATGGATGATGTTTTATGGGGTGACAGACCATCTTGGTATGTTGTGGGCAGGTGTAGGGGGCGCAGAGAGGCTATGACGATAGACTACCTGGATGTGGAGGAGGATTTGGAAGGTTTCAATAGGGGTCAACGTTTACGGACGACTGAAGCGATGGGAGTTTACGTAGATAAGTGGTTTGAGGCGTATTTGCGGAGCAAGGGTGGGGGCAGGAGTGAAGGTGAGATTGTAGAGGAGGGTGTGGTAGGGGTTTTGGGGGACAAGGACAGGTTGTGTCTGGAGGGAGAAATAACGGAGGAGTAGGTGTGGGAGGCGGTGAATGGAATGAGTAGGGGAAAGGCGCCTGGTATGGATGGTATGGTGAATGAATTTTATAGGGTACATTGGGATGTGTTGAAGGTATGTATGGAGGCCTTGATGAATTGTATGAAGAGTAGGTGTAGAATGGGGAGGGAGCAGGGCATGGGGGTGGTAGTATTAGTTAAGAAGAGTAATCAGGGGAACATGGGGCAGAATTATAGACCTCTGGTAATGATGAATGCAGATTATAAAATCTTTGCGAAGGTTTTGGGGAACAGATTGAAGAGAGTATTGCAGAAGGTGATAGCGGAAGGACAACGTGGGATACCAGGTAGGTGTATGATTGAGGGACATGAACGCATCAAGGGATTTATAGAGGGGGCTGGGGGAGGAGTATTAGCGTTGGACTGGAAGGGGGCATATGATAGTGTGGAGAGAGGGATGCTGTATGTGATCATGAGAAAACAGGGGTTTGGTGAGGAGGTAGTTAGGTGGGTAGAGACTGTATTCGGGGGCTACTGTGCGTGTGCAGGTGAATGGGAAATTGGGAAGGGTGGTACGAATGGATAGGGGTTTGCGACAGGGATGTCCATTATCCCAGATATTGTTCACGTGCATGCAAGATCCCTTTTACAGGATGATTGTGAAGAATGTGGGGGTGGGTGGGATACAGGCAGGGAGGGAGGAAATGATATAGTGGGAGTACGTGGACGATACCACGGTGCTGGTGAGAATGGAAGAGGGATTGAAGATTATTGAGGGGGCTCTAAGGGTGTTTTGTGCAGCTACGGGTATGAGAATTAATGGGGCAAAATCGCGTTTGTTGGAGGTAGGGGCATGGATTGGAGGTAGATTGGCTGAGAGATATGGATGGATTATTGTGGATAGTCTGAAAATTTGTGGTATTATGTATATGGGTGACAGTATGGAGGCCAGGAGGGTGAACTCTGGGAGGGTGGTGCAACTAGCGCTGGATAGGTTGGCGAGTTGGAGGGCGGGGGATCTTTCCTTGCATCAGAGGGTGATAGCGGTGAACGTGCTGATCTACAGTAGACTGTGGCACGTGGCAGTGGTTTACCCTCTGATGCAGGAGGATGTGAGAGGGTTGGAGGTGAGGATTTTTAAGTACATTTGGGCTTTCGGTAAACACTGGTTGAGGAAGGAGGTGGTCAGGAAGAAAGTGGAGTTAGGGGGGTTGGGGCTTATTTGGGTGGAAAGGAGGTTGATGTGTTTGTTTGTGAAACGGTGTATGGTGCGGCTGGGAGGCACTGAGGGGGCTACCGTGGGAGCGATGGAGTGGGAGGTGCGCAGATGGTGGGGGGTGTATCGTTGGGGACGTGTTGGGATTTATTGCTGCATTTGGTGATTGTGAGGAGGGTGCAAGGAGTGAAGGCTAGTGTTTTGGAGGTCGCGTGTGGAGGAAGGATGGGATTGGAGGGGGTGGCTGAATACACTATGTATGATTTGGGATTGATCTGGAGGGGTTTGAAAGGTATGAGGATTAGGGCTGGGGATAGGGAATTGATGTATAGGTTTCTACATGGGGTGGTGGCAGATAAGGCATTGTTATGTCGGATGGGCATTGTTCGAGATGGGTGTTGTAAAAGATGTGGGTCGCAAGAAACGGTGATGCATGCTATATATTTTTGTGAGGAACTGGGGGTGGTGAGAGAATGGATAGGCAGGGTGTTGAGGAAAATGGGGGGGGGGTATTTCAGTACTGAGGGCTATGAGTATGGATATACGAGGGGTGGGTGATAGAGAACGTAGGGGTTTATGGTATTTAATGGTGGATTTCGTGTGTGTGTCCTGGAGACTGAGGGAGCAGGGGGTGGGGGAAAGGATTAGAGCTATGGGGGCACAATGTATAGGAGTAAATGCAGGAATCGGGTGGTGTATGGGAGTAAATGGGAGTCTGCATTTTCTGATGAGTATAGGAACATGGTTTTGCGGAATGTATTGTAGACGTAGAAGGGGGCTTGACGTGGTAGGAGGGTAAGCTCATCCTGGTTAAGGTATGACGAGTGAGCGTGGAGTTTTGGATGTGTATTAGGGTGTAGTTCTAGGTGGGGGGAGGTGTGTCTGTTGGGTTATAGTGGGAGAGGGGGAGTTTAATTATCAAGGTAATTTTAGCGGTTGTGGGGAGATAAGGGGTTTTTAGGGTATGTGTGCATGAGGATGGGGGGGGTTGGGATGACTACTGACGCAGGGGGGGTGGCTTTTCAAGTGGGGGTGGTTTGATTATAGGGGTTAATCTTTTTGTAAGGGGTTTGAGTGGGTTTACCTGACCGTTTTTCTTGGTCGGAGAGGCATGGGTCTGGAGTATGAGCATGGGGAGCTTCTCTGTTGGATGCTGACATAGGGAATACAAAACATTAGCCTCATGTACCTGTTTTGTATCGTTAAACGATCATAAAAAAAAAAAAAAAAAAAAATCGGGTTTCACATTGTAATTAACATTGTGCGTTGTGTACGCATACGTGAAAAGTATAGTATTTCCTATACGTGTTATTTTTATTGTGGGTACTGTTATGTTTAATTGTATAAAACCTGTGTGTTTGATAATATTACATCATATAATTGTACGGAGTAAAAACAGTTGTAAGTTAAAGTTTACTGAATGAGGAGTGGTGACGACTATCAGTATTGTGTGTTAGGTTAGATATATTTTTAGTATGATATATGATATGACCTTGTTCAGAACAACCCGATTTTATAAATGTTCATGTTGTAACTGAGTACATTATCAGTTAAGCCTTGTTGCGTATTAACTATATGAATATATGTTGTTTGTTAATATGATGTTCTGACGGGTTTGTTAATGTAGTGGGAGGGAGGGTTACCTTATAAGAGAAGGAATAAGGTACAGGGTTTAGGGCCTGCTTTAGTTTTATGTGTTTGGTAGATATATTTGCATGTGACAAAGATGCACCCTTGTTACAAAGGGTATTGGTTTGTTTCAAGTGTATTTTGGCATTATATATAAGTTATGCTCTTTTATGTATGTCATGTATAAGGTTGTTAGTCATATAGGGTGCACGGGAATAATTGGATGTCATGTATCTAGTGTTGCGGTTTTTGGCACCTATTGGTGCGGCATTTTTCATTGATGTACTACATTGTAGTAAAAATTTTAAATAAAATATAGAAAAAAATAGTTAAAAATGAAGTAAAAAAAAGAGAATGCCTGGTTAAAGTTTGTCTGTAGAGAGGCACAGTGCCTACCAACTCAGTCACAGACTCTTATGCAATATCATACAGGTTAGTCATCTCCTTCATGGCGTTCTGTTCTAAAAAAAAAATTAAAATAACAGACTCCAACTTACCCAAAATAAGGTGGTAAGATTTATCGTGGACCTGCGTCCACGAGAACATATAGGTCAGGAGGAACTACAAACAAAAAAATAAATGCTATAAGTAGTAGGCATAGTAACACAGGTGAAATTAAGCCACGTATACGAAATTGCTACTAAGCAGTGTACAAAATATATTGTTCAAAACTTTGTAAAGAGTGAGAAACATAATGAA
>WNWK01000868.1:18020-20520 GCA_009830355.1 Cherax destructor | reverse complement strand
ACATTCTTTGGCAATAGTGTGAGTGTTTATGCATACGCAATTGTTTGGGCACGTGCGTGTGTGTGCGCGTGATTGGAAATGCACGCACAAGCGTGTGAAGAAAAATGATTTAATGTGATAGCAAAAAGCATTCAAGGGTGAATTGATGCTGATGAAGGGCTCTTGATCCAGAGTATTGGAGCTATCCTTTCCTCTGATCAAACATGGTTTTCTCATTCCCTAGGCACAGTCCACTACAGGCTTTACGATTTCCCATGACCATAATAATGTTCTCCAGGTATTACATGACTCCCTAAGGGTTTAATGCTTTCCCAAAACAAAATTATCCGGCATACAGGCCAGTAGGCCTAAAAACTCCCCATCACCCTCACCTTTCATTGCGAAATAGTTTTATTAAGGCTTGTCAAAACATCATGGAGTACCCCCCCTCCACGTAGGAGGGACCACATGAACATAGGATCGAGCCTTCAATGCTACATGCTCTGAATGACTTGCAAACTTGTAACAATTAATATAAAAATCAATAGTCATGAGGCCCACTACTGGAAAAATAATCTGAAGCCTGTCCTATTCTGCTCGTATTAACAGTTTGTGCTGTATGACCCTTGTGGTTTAGCGTTTTTTATTATAATAATAATTAACAGTTTGTTACATGGAGGTGTAGGCAAGCTCTCTGACGGTTGAGCTGGCAAGTCTGACTATTCAACACGCTGCCAAATCTAATTCTGGCGTTTGTGGTCAAATGGGGATTGGTTCTGAGAATTGATTGGCCATGTGTCGTAATAAAGGTCTGCTGTGAGTTACTGGTTAGATGGGCTAATTCACATACCAGTTGGTCGTCAGCTAATCGTACAGGCGGATTGTAGTGTTTTCTGGTGGTTAATGGTGTTTAAAGCCTATCTATGACTACATTAGGGGTCATTGAAGCTGCACATAATCTTTTCCGCTACTAGACAGGAATACTTTTAATCCTTGAAATAGGAATTAGTATTTATCTGCATATTTACGCTGAAATATACCTCTGTATATCCTGTTTTCACTTCAAAGGTGGTACATATAGTCGCACTGGGAGTGTATAGTTTGGTCTCTGGAGAAAGTGATGTATAGTTCATTTATTCCTCTATTCAGGCTACGAACCTGTTTCAGCAGACTGTGCCCATAACATCCACATCACCTGTCATATTTATTTTTTGAGAGGATAAAGCAATGGAAGGTTTTGGTCTTGTGACCAAAAACTCCAGTTAGAACTAAGGTTATGAGACTTGCGTGAGGAAACTCTTGCCGTGTTCCCTGACGAAACACCATCGTATAAAACACCACTAACCATTGTGCTCATCAGACTTCTAAGATTTCAATCTGGCAAAAGTTGAGATAGCTCTATAAATAATGTGATATAATACTTTTTATAAATTTAAAAACCCTAAATGCTTCTAATGCTAAATATTTGGTCGAAATTTTCAAGTAAAAAGCAACTCTGTATGACCTTTGTATTTACAGCTGAACTGTATGCAATAATTATTGCAATTTTTTTTATATTTTAAGACATATTTCATCATGCATACTAATAATACAAAAAAAAAAAAAAACATAACCAAAATTAACAATAACTCCCAGAAGGATATAACACGTAACTGTACATTAGTTTCCCACCAAAAAAGCTTTCGTATACAGCAAATTTTAACATGACATTCTCTATAAATGAAAACTTGACTACAAACAATAACCATACAAGGTTCAAACACCGTACCTCTTTAAGGGGGTCCCTTTTCTGGTAAAAAAGGGGGTATCGGTCTGAGGTTTGGGCCTCTTGGTCTTCTTCCTCAGACCGAACCCAATTTCCCCCAATCCCCCTCCCTTTTTCCCTCTTCCCCCTCCTCCTTTTCCCCTTTCCTCCTCCTCCCCATCCCTCCCTTATTTCCTTCCCCGTTTTACCCTGGGAGCTTTCTCCTCAGGCATTCTAGTTCCCAGGTAGGGGGGGGGGTATCTGTCCATCCCCTTCCGTTGAGGTCCTTGGCGGTGGTGGTTTGCCGTGGAATCTGGGTCGCCTGGGGATGTCGATCCCTCTCCGTCACCCCGGGGGTGGCTTTGGGTATCTTTCGGGGGACGGGTGTATCTCTGGAGGCCACCTTTTGGATTCGGGGGGGGGGGAAAGCGGGATGCTTTGTGGCGGATATCCCGGGCCCCCCTCTCTTTGTCCGCCGAGATGGCTGGTGGATGTGAGGTTTATCCGGGTTGCTGGTTTACTGGCATGAAGGGTAGGTTTTGGGACGGGTTCCATGCAGCATCTGCACTACTTGCGGTGTTGAGGTCCCCTTGGGCACAGAGGGGATTTCGCTCCCCTTTTATTCCTCCTGGACTTATTCCTCCACGTTTCCCCCCCTTTTTTTTTCTTTTTTTTTTTTTTTATTTTCTTTTTTTTTTTTCTTAAAAATAAAAATAAAAGTATCCTAACCATGGCTGACCCAATCCATGAACCCACTACCCCGGGCCCCCTTTCCCG
>WNWK01000868.1:0-17920 GCA_009830355.1 Cherax destructor | reverse complement strand
AATTCATCCCTGTTATTGCCTCGTGTTAATAATTTGTTTTCTTCTCACTTCTGTATGTGATAAAGAGGGCCTCAGTTGAAGATCGAAATATGCAGCTACTCACATTTCGTGAATATATTTAAACATATGATAATAAGAATAGAGGAGCACTGCGGAGGCCTATTGTCCCATTCTGGGTGGGAGCCTATTGAGGAAATTGAATGCAAGACGTTTCGGTCTTCTGTCTTTCATTACTTCACAGGAAGGGTCCAAGGACTGAAACGTCTCCAATGAAGGTGTCCTAAGTAAATGCATTCATGTCCATTTTTCCAAGTCATTTGCATTCATACTGCAGTTTGTAGGACACAGGAGGACTAGTTACGGCCGCTCCAGCTTGGGAAGAGGATATCATGTCGACTCTATATCGTGGACGGAAATCCCACCTTCTTCAGTATCAAGATTCGAAGGTGCCTTGTTCATCGTGTTGAGTGTCTCCTCAGTCTTATATAAGATAAGCCTTCTTTTTATGGAAATCTACAAATGAATACAGAGACAGTGGTATAAATTTGCATAGTTCTGATGGCACGCAAATGTTTTAAATATACACTGTTGACAAATATTGTAGATTTAACCTAGGATAACCCAACAAAGTCAAACGCTGTAGATAGGGGAATGAAGGAAAAGAAGTGAAGTTGAGAGACTGATGTTAGGGCAGATGGGACAAGAAACTGGAAAGAAGAGAGAAGGAAAAATAAGCAATAAAAAGATTAAGAGAGATGATGAGGTAGTTTCAAGGGAAATATATAAAGAAAAATGAAAGGGCAGAGAAACAGAGGGACCTAGAGAGAAGAGGAAAATTTAAGGGACTTTGCCAGTGCATTAGATCACATACAGACAACAATCTGTTCCAGCTTTGATGTGATGATTTGAAAGCATAAATTCATCACAGTGACATCCAAAATGGTTCAAACTTATGAAAATAAAAACATGAACAGCCAATTATATCTTCGTAATATAAATAAAGTTAATGAACATGCCACTTGACATTATCTATAACCTCAGCAACGTTCCATCAATATCCTTTAACTGTTATAATGCGTAGTATTCGTATTAACATTACCCAAGTGTTGCATATGTGTCTAATTTAACATTATTATTATTGCTGTTATTAATATTATTATTCATTAGTGTAAGTATTTTCTCTTGTTTTGGGTTACCTTACATCGGTGTTCAAAAAATAATTGGGAATTGGAGGCAATCAGGTTGATTTGAAGAAGGGAAAACCAGTTCCATTTCCTTAGATCAAAAAAACCTTTACCACCATCAAGACGAACTACCCTCAATATTATTCATTAGTGGTTGAAACTCCTTGAAGGGTTTCAAAAAACATACTGACCAACAACTAGATTGACCTTAAACCCCAACAGGTCAAGCGTAATTTTGTGAATTTAATAATGAATTCATCACAGAAGTATTAAAATAAGTTCTTAATCCATATACGTACTATATACTGTGCAGGGTCAGGCATGGCTTACGAACGTTCAGGACAAGACATGAGCAGACAGTTACCAGACTCATTTAATAAAGTTC
The DNA here is from genome assembly GCA_009830355.1 of Cherax destructor. NCBI lineage: Eukaryota > Metazoa > Arthropoda > Malacostraca > Decapoda > Parastacidae > Cherax > Cherax destructor. Next base: position 16,351 of record WNWK01000868.1, on the reverse strand, counting down.
TAGCTATCACAAAACGAAGTATTAATTCTACACACCTATCTTTCAGTTAAGAACCCATCAACAACCCCCCAAGACAAATGTTTCAAAGTCTATCGGTAACGAGCGGTATCCCTACTGGAAGAAACAAATTAATGTTATAAACTGCATATTGTATCATTAACATACCAATCGGTTTAAAATAAATACCATTAACATACATACGAGGGTCATTTGCCGTGTACATCACCAGTTAATTGTAAACTGTCAGCATTTACACTACATGCGTCATGAGAGATGTTTACTCCTCAGTATGGTTGACGGCTCACATGATGAGGCAACTAATGTATCTCAGGAAATGCTCTCCGGCAACTGACCTAACGTGGTGCAACTTACCTCTGCATCCCATACTTTTTCTTTCATAAGAACATAAGAACATAAGAAAGGAGGAACACTGCAGCAGGCCTGTTGGCCCATACTAGGCAGGTCCTTCACAATCCGTCCCACTAACAGAATATTTGCTCAACCCAATTTTCAATGCTACCCAAGAAATAAGCTTTGACAATTCTACCCACTCATGCGCGAGTCCCACTCAAATCCAACCCCTCTCACTCATGAATTTATCCAACCTAAATTTGAAACTACCCAAGGTCCTAGCTTCAATAACCCTACTAGGCAGACTGTTCCACTCATCAACTACCCTATTTCCAAACCAATACTTTCCTATATCCTTTCTAAATCTAAACTTATCTAACTTGAATCCATTATTGCGGGTTCTCTCTTGGAGAGATATCCTCAAGACCTTATTTATATCCCTTTGTTAATACCCATTTTCCACTTGTATACCTCGATCATGTCTCCCTCATTCTACGTCTTACAAGTGAATGTAATTTTAGGGTCTTCAATCTTTCTTCGTAAGGAAGATTTCTAATGCTATGTATTAATTTAGTCATTCTACGCTGAATGTTTTCTAACGAATTTATGTCCATTCTGTAATATGGAGACCAGAACTGAGCTGCGTAATCTAGGTGAGGCCTTACTAATGATGTATAAAGCTGTAATATAACCTCTGGACTTCTGTTGCTAACACTTCTTGATATAAATCCCAGTAATCTATTTGCCTTATTACGTACGCTTAGGCATTGCTGTCTTGGTTTAAGGTTGCTGCTTACCATCACCCCAAGTCCTTCTCCAATCTGTATGGCTAAGTTCTACGTTATTTAACTTATAAGTGCTTGGGTTATGGACACTCCCGAGCTTCAGAACCTTGCATTTATCTACATTGAACTGCATCTGCCACTTTTCTGACCACGAATTAAGTTTGTCTAAATCTTCCTGAAGTTCTATGACATCTATGTTTGAATCAATTATCCTACCTATCTTCGTGTCGTCGGCAATTTGCTCATATCACTAGTAATTCCCTCATCAAGGTCATTGATATATATTATAAATAACAATGGGCCTAAGACTGATCCCTGTGGAACACCACTTGTTACAAGTCCCCATTCGGATTTAACCCCATTTATGCACACTCTCTGCTTCCTATTGGTGAGCCATGACTCGATCCATGACAGCACTTTTCCCCCAATGCCATGAGCTGCCACTTTCTTTAACAGTCTCTGGTGCGGTACTCTATCAAAAGCCTTACTAAAGTCTAAATAAACAATATCGAATTCTTTATCGTGATCAACAGCCTCAAAAGCTTTACTGAAGAAGGTTAATAAATTAGATAGGCAGGAACGGCCCTCGTGAATCCATGCTGGGTATCATTAATCAAATTATGGTTATCTAGATGGCTTCTAATAATATCAGCTATAATTGACTCTAGTAATTTGCCTACAATTGAGGTCAGGCTTATTGGGCGGTAGTTAGACGGTAGTGACTTGTCCCCTGCTTTAAAAATAGGAATTACATTAGCCATCTTCCACATATCAGACACTACACCTGTTTGAAGAGATAAATTAAAAATGTTAGATATTGGTTCACAGAGTTCCATTTTGCATTCCTTAAGAACCCTTGCAAAAAGCTCATCAGGACCGGCGATTTATTTTGTTTCAGTCGGTCCAGCTGTTTCATAATCATTTCGCTAGTGACTGTGATATTACATAATTTATCTTCTTCTGGGCCTCTGTAAAAATTAATTACTGGGATATTATTAATGTCTTCCTGTGTGAAAACCGAGAGAAAATAATTATTAAAAATAGAGCACATATCATTCTCCTTGTCAGTAAGATGCCCAAAGTTATTTTTAAGGGGACCTATCTTATCCCTAACTTTTGTTCTATAAACCTGGAAAAAACTTTTTGGGTTAGTTTTTGAATCCCTAGCAACTTTAATTTCATAGTCCCGTTTAGCTTTTCTTATTCCCTTTTTAACGTCCCTCTTAATGTCAGTATACTGATTTATACCTCAGTCTCGCCCATGACGCATGAGTTTTTTTATTTGTCTACCTTTATGACTTGGTGTTAACAAAATTATGCAAGTTTTCTCTAAATTTTGATTGATTTGGTGATGCTTTTTTGCTCTGCTCCAATGATTCGGCTGTTTGGATGCGCATTCTTCCACTTTGTGCCGATTTTCTACATTTTTCCTTTGAAGTTTGTCGTAATTGTAAGGGTAACCTTTAGTAAAAGATTACTTGCACCGAAAGGTGTATTTCTCTCAATGGATAAATGCTGAGAGTATACCTTAGCCTCTGTCCTAAACATTAAAATATTCTTGTCAAGTGGAGAAAAGTATACGTGAAAACCAGTCTTCAGTTATTTATGAAGAATAGTGCCATTTGACGCTTGTGACTGACATAGAAAATACTTTAAATCTCTCTCTTTTATAATGCTAAACACTTATACAGAAAGGAGGGTACGGGCTGAACTAGGAAAGATTTATCCATCCTTGTAGTGAGCGGTATGTAACTTTCAAACCTAGAATATAAAAACACAAGTAGCAGAGTCAGACTTTTTTTTTATTAGGCCGTTTCGCCTAAAATCTTTTATATAATAAGCCTACCCTAGCCAGCCAAACCTGAATAACTGGTAAAGACAACTAAATACTTCTATAAATTATAGACTAGCTACCTACCTGGAGTTTACCTGGAGAGGGTTTCGGGGGTCAACGCCCCCGCGGCTCGGTCTGAGACCAGGCCTCATGGTGGATCAGGGTCTGATCAACCAAGTTGTTACTGCTGGCCGCACGCAAACTGACGTACGATCCACAGAACGGTTGGTCAGGTATTGACTTTATTTGCCTGTTAGTGCCTTCTATAAGACAGTCAGGGGTCTATTGGTAATCCCCCTTATGTATGCTGGGAGCCAGTTGAACAGTCTTGGGCTCCTGACACTTATTGTGCCTGTCTATGCAGACAGTATGGCTGTCTACATTATTGTGTTGTCTCTCAGTGTACTCGTGGCGCCGCTGCTTTTCATTGGGGGAATGTTGCATCTCCTACCCAGTCTTTTGCTTTCATAGGGAGTGATTTTTGTGTGCAAGTTTGGTACTAATCCCTCTGCGATTTTCCAAGTGTATATTATCATGTATCTCTCTCGCCTGCGTTCCAGGGAATACAGATCAAGGACCTTCAAACGTTCTCAGTAATTTAGGTGCCTTATCGTACTTATGTGTGCCGTGAAAGTTCTTTGTACACTCTCCAGGTCAGCAATGTAGCCAGCGTTGAAGGGGGCCGTTAGTGTACAGCAGTATTCCAGCCTAGAGAGAACAAGTGATTTGAAGAGAATCATCATGGACTTGGCGTCCCTAGTTTTGAAGGTTCTCATTATCCATCCTATCATTTTCCTAGTAGATGCGGTATATACATTGTTGTGGTCTTTGAAGGCGAGATCCTCTAACATTATCACTCCCAGGTTCTTCACATTACTTTTTCGCTCTATTGTATGGTTAGAGTTTGTCGTATACCCTGATATATTTTTAATTTCTTCAAGTTTTCCATATCTGAGTAGTTGAAATTTCTTCTTATTGAACCTCATTTTGTTTTGAGTGGCCCATCTGAAGATTTGGTTTATGTCCGCTTGGAGTCTTGCGGTGTCTTCGATGGAGGTCACTACCATTGCAATCCGGGTGTCATCCGCAAAGGAAGACACGGAGCTATGGCTTACATCTCTGTCTATGTCAGATATGAGGATGAGGAATAGAATGGGAGCAAGTACTGTGCCTTGTGGAACAGAGCTTTTCACCGTGGCTGCCTCGGACTTTACTCTGTTTACTATTACTCTTTATGTTCTATTTGTCAGGAAGTTATAGATCCTTCTGCCAACTTTTTCTGTTATTCCTTTATCACGCATTTTGTGCGCTATTATACCATGGTCACACTTGTCGAAAGATTTTGCAAAGTCTGTGTATAATACATCTGTATTTTGTTTATCCTCTACAGCATCCAGGACCTTGTCAGTGGTCCAGTAGCTGGGACAGGCAGGAGCTACATGCTCTAAACCCGTGTTGCCCTAGGTTGTGCAATTGATGGTTATCTAGGTGGTTGGCGATCTTGCCCTTTAGAACCCTCTCGAAGAATTTTATGATATGGGATGTTAGTGCTATCGGTCTGTAGTTCTTTACAATTGTTTTACTGCCACCTTTGTAGAGTGGGGCTATGTCTGTCGTTTTTAGTGAGTGTGGGATGACCCCTGTGTCCATGCTCCCTCTCCATAGAATGCTGAAGGGGCTTCTTACAATTCTTGATGAACATGGAGTTCCATGAGTTTGGGCCTGGGGCAGAGTGCATGGGCATGTCATTTATTGCCTTTTCAAAGTCTTCTGGAGTTAGGAGAATATCCAAGATTTTGGGTCTCGTTCATAAAGAATTCATTTGGATTGTTGACCCTTAGTCTGGGCAGCGGCTCGCTGAACATTGATTCGTATTGGGACTTTAGTATCTCACTCATTTCTTGGCTGTCATCTGTGTATGTCCCATCTCGCCTAAGCAAGGTCCCAATTCTGGATGTTTTTCCCTTAGATTTGGCATAAGAGAAGTAGGTATTTTTTTTTTCCATTTCCTTTATGGCTTTTAGCTCATCCTGCGATGTTGTTTAGGATATCATCTCAGTTTGTTTCATTTAGGACATGGTTGACTTGTTCCCATTGTATGTTTTTGTTACTGAAATTTAATTTTGTGAAGAGACCGTTATGACTGATCACATTTTGCTGGTCAGGAGCCCTGTGCATACATATCTGTACCTCTATTATGTTGTGATCTGAGTGTATTGTCTTTGATACGGTTATATTACGTATCAGATCGTAGTTGTTAGTGAAGATGAGGTCCAGCGTATTTTCTAGTCTTGTAGGCTCTAATATTTGCTGGTTTAAGGTGAATTTTGTGCAGAGATTTAATAGTTCGTGTGTGTGTGAAATTTCATCTGAGCTGCCTCCTGGGGTCATCTCTGCTAAAATATTGTTTGCTATATTCCTCCATTTTAGGTGTCTCAAGTTGAAATCTAGTAGCAAGATGTTTGGGGCAGGATTTGGGAGATTTTCCAGACAGTGGTCAATTTTCAAAAGCTGCTCCTGGAATTGCAGTATAGAGTCCTGCTGACTGCGATCTCTCTCTCAACACTGCATCACACAGGATGATTGTTCTCTCAACGCTGCATCACACAGGATGATTGTTCTCTCAACACTGCATCACACAGGATGATTGTTCTCTCAACACTGCATCACACAGGATGATTGTTCTCTCAACACTGCATCACACAGGATGATTGTTCTCTCAACACTGCATCACACAGGATGATTGTTCTCTCAACGCTGCATCACACAGGATGATTGTTCTCTCAACACTGCATCACACAGGATGATTGTTCTCTCAACACTGCATCACACAGGATGATTGTTCTCTCAACACTGCATCACACAGGATGATTGTTCTCTCAACACTGCATCACACAGGATGATTGTTCTCTCAACGCTGCATCACACAGGATGATTGTTCTCTCAACACTGCATCACACAGGATGATTGTTCTCTCAACACTGCATCACACAGGATGATTGTTCTCTCAACACTGCATCACACAGGATGATTGTTCTCTCAACACTGCATCACAGGATGATTGTTCTCTCAACACTGCATCACACAGGATGATTGTTCTCTCAACACTGCATCACACAGGATGATTGTTCTCTCAACACTGCATCACACAGGATGATTGTTCTCTCAACAGGTTGAACATGAAATGACAAGTTATATACAATCTGATAGTGAAACGAGTTTCTCCCAGTTTCTTTGCACATGGCGAGTTTACAGTAATATCTACGCAAATTACGGATTAAAATTTAGCCTGTCTAGCCTGCTGTAGTATTATACACAGACTTTGTTTTGTGTGGTCTTATTCTCCGGTGTGGGAGTGTGACGTTGTGTTGTAGACAGTGTTGTCTACGGTAGTGATGGCTTGATGTTAATGTATTTCTTATTTAAGATGATGTGGTGTGACCCTTGTTTCGGGGGTCAGTTGTTTTTATGTGTGTTATTGTGCAACATCTGTTTTATAGGCAGAAAGTTTAAGGTTTTATTTTATTTCATGCCTATGTACTGCGTTTTGTGGTAGGGAAGAAGTAAGATATGTAACCAATGGTTTAATTTTGCGGTGTTTTTGAGACAATGTATGTACAGTTTCATTGACAGTGTGTTATGTTATTGTATAGAAAAAATTAGCTAGGATGGGTAGTAGGATGGACATTTTTTGTTTGTGCTTTTGGCACGGGTTCTTATTATAGGATATATTGACAGATGTGTTTATTCCTGTTCTGTTTGCTTGTTTTTGTTTATATGAGCCTGATTTATTTTTGGGTCATTTATTGGATTGTTATGTATATATGTGTTTTTAAATAAAAAAAAATATATATATATTCCGTATTACGTAATGCTTGCATCACCGGCACGTATTGTCACGTTACCATATCCAGTGATCGCCTAAGTAATACCTATTATTTTTCAGTGTCTGTGGTGTATATATAGTGTTCCTGATGCATCTGCTGTTTAAATATCTATGGTATATGTTATGTTTTAGTATCTGTGAGGTATGTTTCATTATTTATGATCGATCATTGTGCTATGTGGGTGTAAAAGTTAGTGTTGTTGTTTGTATTATTGTATTGTTTTGTGTGTATAATTGTATGTATTGTTGTGTGTTTATTTTGCGTGTATTTTTGCGTAGTGTTTATTTTGTGTGTAATATATTTACTTTCATTATATACCTATATCAATTTTCTTGAACTATGTTGATAGCGATTGTGGTTGATGCCACATTACTGTCAGCGATTGTGGTTGATGCCACATTACTGTCAGCGATGGTGGTTGATGCCACATTACTGTCAGCGATGGTGGTTGATGCCACATTACTGTCAGCGATGGTGGTTGATGCCACATTACTGTCAGCGATGGTGGTTGATGCCACATTACTGTCAGCGATGGTGGTTGATGCCACATTACTGTCAGCGATGGTGGTTGATGCCACATTACTGTCAGCGATGGTGGTTGATGCCACATTACTGTCAGCGATGGTGGTTGATGCAACATTACTGTCAGCGATGGTGGTTGATGCCACATTACTATCAGCGATGGTGGTTGATGCCACATTACTGTCAGCGATGGTGGTTGATGCCACACTTCGACAACAAATATGACTAATGCCACACTGTTGTCAGCAAAGATGGCTGATGCCAGACAGGGTGGCTGAAGCCATACTGAACAGTTTTATTGCCTTCAGTTATAATCTGCCTTACGTCAAAATACAATGCATATTGGTATGTTTAAAGAATGTTGAACTTTAAAAAGACTAACGAACAACGGCAATAATAATAATGAGAATGTCCATCACGTAAATAAAAATAACCATTACATCAAAATGCTGGACGTACTTCTGTTGTTTACCACCGGGGATCATCAGTATGGAGGAAGCTGTGTGCCCGTAAGGGTCATGCAGAGCCTGCGGAATGAGTGGTAATCCGGTCTGATCCAAGACATGTCGCCTACATCAGGGTCATTAAGACTGTATGGTAACTTTTTTAACACCAAAGAAGAATAACTTCACCCCTAAAATAGTGATTAAAGTAAACTTTCAGCATATATACACTGAGGGAAATACACCTGTTTATATATTGTGGATCAATATACCTTTACCAACATGTATAGTTTTGTATATAAATCTTTTCATACCTTTGACTGTTGCTAATGTAATATACACGTAGTGTAGTGATGCAAGACTGCACATCTTATATACTTTTCAAAAACTAATTTATATAATTTGTATTAAAATGTACTGTAGCACAACATGTGAACTCTGAAGAAAGAAAAATAAAACAACTTGAATTTGTTTGATATAATTCATTTTCATACAGCCTTGGGTACGATATAACTTTATACTACTATACTCTACTATATAAACAAAACTCGTTGATGAATGAGACACATTTGCAACACCCGAGTATCTTTATTCTGAAGACGTATCGCCAGCCAGTGGCTTTATCAATTCAGGAGAGATTAATTTGAAGTGTTGAAACTGGAGACAGTAGAAGACGAGGTAATCAGTCCCTGGATGGCATTCACCACCGTAGCCTAATGAATCTCAGATTCAAGACTACGGTGAATACCATCTAGCCTGAGGAACTGATTTCCTTGTCTTCTACTGTCTTCAGTTTCTGTACTGAACTGTTAAAGCCACTGTTTGGCGAAACGTTTTCAGAATCAAGATATACCCAAGTTTTGGACATGTCTCATCCATCAACTTGTCTGTAGTGTATACTGTTACTCTTATCAAACATACTCGTATACTCCACTTTATAAAAACATACCAGCATACTCCACACAATAAGCAGATATGAATATACGTATTCTTACTTGAAAAACTTAATTATATAAGTAACAATTTCTTGAGCAAGGTAAATCTATCGCAATTATCTTCACACAATGCCTCACGTTTCAAGGTGTCAACCTAATTAACTTCCTCTACATGTAAACCTAAATATAAACATAAAAATTAAACATTTATAAAATATGAATTATTATAATGGCAAAAACAGTAAAAATACGAGTCATTTATATTGTTATATTAATAAACATTAAAAAGTATTTAATTATTATGGTGGCAAAAATGTGGAAAACATTTTAATAATTTTACACTGAACATATTAAACATTATTAATATCATGAAACATGAATAATAGTTGTTTGTATTATCATCAGAATGGAATGATTTTGGTTTTTATCTCAATTTATAAAAGTTAATTACGAGTTCAGATTCGCGATATTTATTTAGATCATGAACTTAGTTGCTTTTATTATAATAATTATTATTATACATTAAGATCTAAATCTCTATGCGTTATATAGCCATGTAGCTTTGAAAGCCTTGAAAAAATGGCGTCTCATTCATAAATTCTAATGCTCAAAATAAACTTAAATCAAAATCTATAAATGCTTTATAAGCCATCAAAAAGCACAGCAATAATTACAATCACAGTCATTTTATTTTGGCCCATCTACTCTACACGTAGCCATATAAAAGGGTTATCATGTTCATGGTGACGCGTTAAACCTGTAAGGGTAATGCGAGGTGAGTAGATTCGATCCAAGGAAAGGAGGGGAATAGCTCTAATTCCTTGGATTAAGAATTCTTCCTCGACGTAAAGGAACATCTTTAATGGAAGATTATACTGTCTCGAGAAGAAATCTGGCAAAGACATTGGGAATTACATATTATATAAGCATTTATATATGTCACTTGATATTATTAAGGAGAGGAATTATTATATTGAAGTTTAGCAATTATCACGACTTCAAAATTGTAAGCTCTTAGTACTACGATAAAGAGTCATTGTACGGTACACGAATTATTCTACATCAGGCTACATGGGAAAACCTCATGGTCAAATTCACATTTATTTCAAACTCAAAACATTATTGCTGTACTCAACAATTTTTTACAGATTCTTTTAGAGTTAAATGGTTATTCTCCTTTATTGTGCCATGAAGGTTTTGATGCTATGTTGAAACAATGGTGTTGAAAAGAGGTTGTTGATTTAATGGTGTAGAAACAAGACTATTAAACCGAGGAAGTATCAGTAATAAGATAATTTAAATTAAAATTGTAAGTAATAATATTAAGAAATGAACCAACAGTTAGCCTTCTAACGATGTAACCAACGAAGGTCTGCAGAGATGCGCTCAAAGGGAGAAACTCTCACATTGCATTTTTTCTCCAAAAACTGTACTAGCATGATGTAGTCTACCTTACACAGGTCGTCTTCTGACATTTCTTCTCATCAAGGACATCTCTGAAACGTAAAGAATTAATTAACATTTCAGTTTTATGTAGTGTACACTATGAGAGCATTTATTTCCCTAGTGCCTGCCTACTGAAGGGATTCGATGTTACTATATTTATGCGAGAAGGGCAAATTTCGTATGGGATTATACAATTCTTTGGATCAAGTCCTTCAATAATATCAAGATACTCTCTTGAAGGGTACCTTAATGCTACTGAACCTGCAGGGTTGATTCAATTCCCTGAGGTACATGAGTTCAGAGGGCTAACCCTAGCTGGAGGTAGGCCTACCTAATGGTGTTAATATTTAATAACAAATAACCAATTTATTTTGTAACTGTGAGTCAAGACTTGTAGGAAAAACTTACATATTCATAATTTTTAATCAGCAGTTGTCATCCTGGGAAAATTTGCTAACTTACACACACACACATATACGTATATATATATATATATATATATATATATATATATATATATATATATATATATATATATATATATATATATATATATATATATATATATATAATTTTTTTTATTAACACATCGGCCGATTCCCACCAAGGCAGGGTGGCCCGAAAAAGAAAAACTTTCATCATCATTCACTCCATCACTGTCTTGCCAGAAGGGTGCTTTACACTACAGTTATAAAACTGCAACATTTACACCCCTCCTTCAGAGTGCCGGCACTGTACTTCCCATCTCCAGATTAGGTAAAACTTGCGATTTTGGCTTAAATAGCAACGCTCACCTTGCCATATAAGACAAGTGAAAATTTGTGTATGCAATAATTTCGCCAAAATCATTCTGAACATAACGAAAAAAATATATTTCATTGTGTTTGTTAATTATTAAATTAATGTTAACGTATCTAAAATATATTTAGTTTGGTTTGGCTAAATTAAATTGCGCTTGTTGTAATAAGGTTAGGTAGGTTTTCAAAGTTTCTCTTGGTACAAAATTATAAATTCTTACATTAACATAAATGAAAAAATATATCTTTAAACGTATAAGAGAAAATTTTAGAAAGGACTTAATTTTAGATGAGTTCTTGCTAATTGACCAGTTTTACCTAATCGGCACGACATATATATATATATATATATATATATATATATATATATATATATATATATATATATATATATATATATATATATATATATATATATATATATATATATATATTACTTACGTTCCAAGAATGGGAAAAAAGGGACGAGTGGAATAAAGTAGATACTTCTTAGTCCTCCTCATTTAGGGGCTTGAAGGAAAACTGAGCCTTAGGTCGCGAGCGTAGCATTCGGAAAAACCTCGAGGTACTGCTTGTTAAACGAGGATTCTCAGTGACGTTTGAGGTATGAGCTACCGTGGCTGTGGTGCCGACTGTGTTACTACGTATCTCTGGAGTGGATGTCTCTGCTGAGGTCAGCTGCGTAGTCGATGGACTGACCTCAAGGCACCTTGCCGGTGGTGAGCACTCTTTCCCGATTTCTGAGTATGGTGGCGGCTGCTCGCATTCGTTCTGGATGTCAATGTATGAGGGAGGATGGTCCACAGCCCGCTGTGTTGTAACACTGACTGGAGTTGCTGCGACACCTCTCACAACTGTGATAGTCCTGACAGGGAGTATAGTTCTCTTGTGACGGTAGCAACAACGGCAACACACAGCCAGGCAAAAAATAATGGCACCCACTGGAATGAAAATAATATGGCCTCCACTATAGCTACTTTTATAATAAGTTTCTTTCTTGTAAGTATTCTTGAAATCATAAATACCTGAATTTTCGAGATCAAGTATATGTGAATAACAATCAGTGCCGAGGACTGTGAAATCATCAAAACTAAATTGTACTCCTTGGGTTATATTACAAGCAAGAGGAGGGTCCCATATCAGGGAAATACTTGAAGTATTTTGGACATTCACGTAAAAGACAGGATCATCTATGAAAAAGCTGATCACGTACCACTGCCAACCTTTAGAATCTTGCAAATTAGCGTTATTTCCGAGTTTTTCAAGTGGATACAATTTCACCTTTTTAAAGAATTGACACGAGTCGGATTGTATTGTAATCGTTGTACTCCGATTTTGTGGTTGGAAGAAAGCAATCTCATGCTCTCTGAGAGTATACACACGTTTGTCTATACTACAGATTTTCCCCCAGGCCGAGGCTAGGCACGAAAGAGCCAAAAACACTAGCAATATACGGAGCAAGTGAACATCACATCCGGCCATCCTTCCCCTTTGCACTTCTCAGCTCACTGTAGGATTACCACGCGTACCTCTGTAGTGCCAAACAAAATTTTCAAGAATGAGAGACCAAGATTCTGCTATTAAGATCACAGATAGTACATGTCAACAGACTCAGCGCTCACGTCTCACTGAATGTTGGCACGACTCCTCTCCCTCAAGAGCAGCAACTCTCCCTCACACGATGCTGCTTTGTGACATTTTGTCTCTATTCCTCCCGACATTCAAACACTACTGAGAATCTTTAAATTGAAACTACCATCACATTAATATACTATAATATACTAAAATTTGCTTTAACACCGAGCGAATGAGAGGAAAGGAATAATCGAAGAATTACACAACGTGGGCAATAGTGGGCTAACCCCATGACGTCATGATGTCAATACTGTAAGAACCTACAGGATGTGTAATATCATCGTATATTAGGCCATTACTATGTGCTGATATTTTTTTTTTACGTAGCTCGGGTAGGTCACAGTTTCCATGAATGATAATGCGTTGTGTTGGAGTATTAGTTGCTGCTGCCATTTGTTTTCTATAAATGTCCCTGCAAAGCGGGAGGGAGGTTTGATGTTGATGAAGGGCTCTTAACACGAGACAATGTAGCTATTCTCTGACCGCCTCCCACTTTCATTGCGCTATATGATCTTTACAAGTTGAGACCTCCCGCCAAAATATATAAACAACGCCACCAACAACAGCAATAATAATAATAATAATAATAATAATAATAATAATAATAATTAATATTAACACTTTGTTTCCTATGACTGTTGTTTGGAGATTTTGTATGGCTCAATAGGAGCATCTTCGGCTTACAACTGAAGGCTCTGAGTTCAATCCTAGGGGAGGTGGAGACGTTGATCATATTTCTTTACACCGGTTGCTCCTGGGTGGTATTCGACTGTTGTGAGTAGTATCCTGGACGGATGGTAGAGTCCTCAACTCACACCTTCACGGCACGCATAACTGCGATAAACCACCTCAATTACTGGGAACGCTTGAAGTTCCTAAACCTGTACTCCCTAGAACGCAGGCGGGAGAGATACATTATTATATACACGTGGAAAATTCTCGATGGATTAGTATCAAACTTGCACACGAGAGTCACTCCCTACGAAAACAAAAGACTCGGCAGGCGATGTAACATCCCCCCAATGAAAAGCAGGGATGCCACTAGCACGTTGAGAGACAACACAATAAGTGTCAGGGGCCCAAGACTGTTTAACTGCCTCCCAGCATACATCAGGGGGATTACCAACAAACCCCTGGCTGTCTTCAAGCAGGCACTGGACAGGCACCTAAAGTCGGTACCTGACCAGCCAGGCTGTGGTTCGTACGTTGGACTGCGTGCGGCCAGCAGTAACAGCCTGGTTGATCAGGCTCTGATCAACATGAGGCCTGGTCACAGACCGGGCCGCAGGGGCGTTGACCCCTGGAACTCTCTCAGGTATACTCCAGGTATACACACTGAACCACCAGGGATCGCTACTTGGCGCTGGTGAAGCGTTGGGCTTATGTCCTTACACCTGCTGCCCCTGTTCACCTAGCAGTAAACAGGTACCTGGGTGTTAGTCGACTTTGTGGGTCGCATCCTGGGGGAAACAATTTAAAGGACTTCCAGTGGAAATAAGACAAACATTCACATTGTCGCACCGACTTTAGTGCGTTCTTCTGCGTTATTAACCCTTCAGTCTTTTTTGTTATAGCAGATTACCATGATTATTCTTGTTCTTCATGTTGCTTTGTTCTAGCAAAAAATAAGACTGAAAATCAGATTCCAAATTATCCAGAATAAGATTGTGAAATTCATCCTTGACCTGGGACCTAGAGAGCATATACACCAGGAGGACTTATAGCAACTGGAATTTCTGAATGTTGAAGATAGGGTAAGATAGCTGAAACTGAATCATGTTTATAAAATTGCTCAGTGTCCACAATATCTTGGTGCAAATATTGCCAGGGTTAGGAACCAAAGCCATGTATGGTATTAAGGAAAGTGAACACAATTTTGTAGTACCTACAGTAGGTGTTCAGGCCTTAAACACCTATTATGAAGCAACAAAGGAGTGGAAAGGATTGCCTCAGCATGTCAAGGCCAGTCTTGGCATAAACTAGATCAGGAAGAGAGCTAAAAGGTTCCTAATGAATATAGCTACAGAGAGGGAGGAAAGTGATTTCTTATAGAGAAAATCTTAATATAAAATATTATTATTATTATTATTATTATTATTATTATTATTATTATTATTATTATTATTATTATTATTATTATTTTATATTAAGCTTTTTTCTATAAGATATGTTCGGATTTTTAGCCGGGAGGGTTTGCCACCCAGGATAGCCCAAGAAAGTCAGTGCGTCATCGAGGACTGTCTTGTTTTATTTGCATTTGGGTCCATCAGTCTTGTCCCCCCCAGGATAAGACAAGAGATAAGACCTACACCAGTCGCTTAACACCCAAGTACCTATTTACTGCTAGGGACATCAAGTGTAAGAAAACACACCCAACTTTTCCAATTATGACGGGGATTGAACCACGGACACTCAGTGTGTGAGGCGATCTGGTGGCTGGTAGACTGGTGGCTAGAGTTCTCGCTTCACACACGGAGGGCCCGGGTTCGATTCCCGGCGGGTGGAAACATTTCGACGTGTTTTCTTACACCTGTTGTCATGTTCACCTAGCAGCAAATAGGTACCTGGGGTGTTAGTCGACTGGTGTGGGTCGCATCCCGGGGGACAAGATTAAGGACCCCAATGGAAATAAGACAGACAGTCCTCGATGACGCACTGACTTTCTTGGGTTATCCTGGGTGGCTAACCCTCCGGAGTTAAAAATCCGAAGAAATCTTATCTTATCTTAACGGATTCATGTAAACTTCCCACTTTACTTTATCCTTATTATATCTTTTTATTTGTAACTGATTTCATGCAGTCGATTTATTTATTTTATTTTATTTGTATGGTTATAATTAGGTTTGTCAGGAAACAGGACAAGTGTTTCTTGACGGGGGTCTCAAATCATACGATGACCCGCAGCTGGAGCTTTTGGTCATCTGACCGAGGACTTCCGCTGGCTTAGCTCTCAATCTCTTTAAAAATTATGGTTATAATTAAAACCATTAGATGCCTACGAGTTTTGTTCTATGGTTATAATCATGACTGATTTTACAGTATCTAAATGTTAGGCTGCTAAAGTAACGAGGGCCTTTTTGGGTTATCCTAGGTAATTTACACAAATGTTACCGTGTAAGGCAATTATAATCATCCAAAATTTGTTTAATTGTGCTAGTGTGTAATTGTACCTAATTAAACTTTCTTACTTCTTTTACTTCTTCTTAGTAAGATAATTTCATTATTGTTTAGTTAGCCATAAATATGTTCCTGAAGGCTTCGTTTTCTTTAACAAAAGGAAGAGGAAGAGTTGTGAGTTGTGTTAAGTTGTAAATTTAGGGGGCTAAAAATAGTAATAGCAGCATAGTAAAAAATAATGAAAAGTATTAGAAGTACTAAAAACAGTAGTAGTATTGGCGATTTTAAATAAACCATTTATCGTTATTAATATATATATATATATATATATATATAATATATATATATATATATATAATATATATATATATATATATATATATATATATATATATATATATATATAATATATATATATATATATATATATATATATATATATATATATATATATATATATATATAATATATATATATATATATATATATATATATATATATATATATATATATATATTATATATTTTATTATATATATATTATATATATATATATATATTGCAGTTCAGATTACATGGGTATCTAGTTAAAAGTAAATT
>WNWK01000867.1:187500-365832 GCA_009830355.1 Cherax destructor | reverse complement strand
TGAACATAAGAACATAAGAATGGAGGAACACTGCAGAAGGCCTACTGGCCCATACAAGGCAGGTCCTTATCAAAACCACCACTACCTAAGAATTTACTCCTGTACTCACGACACTAATCAAACCCAGCCCCTCCCACTCATATATTTGTCCAATCTCTTTTAAAGCCACCCAAGGTCCTAGCCTCTATCACCCTACTCGGAAGATTGTTCCACGCATCTACAACTCTGTTCGAAAACCAGTACTTGCCTATGTCCTTTCTAAATCTAAATTTATCCAATTTAAACCGTTATTTCTGGTTCTTACTTGGTTCGATATCCTCAGTATTTTATTAATATCTCCTTTGTTTATGCCCATCATCCACTTGTACACCTCGATGATATCTCCCTCATTCTACGTCTCTCCAGAGAGTGGAGATTCAAGCTCTAAGTCTATCTTCATACGGGAGATTTCTTATACTGTAAATCATTTTAGTCATTCTTCTTGTATGTTCTCCAATGAATCTATATCCATCCTGTAGTAAGGAGACCAAAACTGAGCTGCATAATCCAAATGAGGTCTCACTAGTGATGTATAGAGCTGTAAAATAACTTTTGGACTTCTGTTGCTTATACTTCTTGAAATAAATCCTAGTAATCTGTTAGCCTTATTGGCACACTTAGGCACTGTTGTCTTGGCTTTAGATTTCTGCTTACCATGACTCCCAAGTCTTTTTCACATTCTGTATGATCAAGCTCAACTTCACCTAGTTTATAAATTCGAGGGATATTTTCATTACCAACGACTAGCACCTTACACTTATCCACATTGAACTTCATCTGCCACTTTTCAGACCAAGACATTAATTTATCCAAATCCTCCTGGAGTTCATTGGTATCCTCCTCAGAATGAATTATACGGCCTATTTTTGTATCATCAGCAAATTTACTCATGTCACTTGCAATTCCTTCATCAAGGTCATTTATGTAAATTATGAACAACAATGGGCCCAAAACTGATCCTTGTGGAACGCCACTGGTGACAAATCCCCATTCAGATTTGACCCCATTAATGGAAACTCTCTGCTTTCTATTGGTAAGCCATGCCTCTATCCATGCTAGAACTTTACCTCCTATACCATGAGCTGCCACCTTCTTAAGAGTCTCTATGAGGTACTCTATCGAAGGCCTTACTGAAATCCAAGTAAATTATATCATATTCTTTATCCTGTCTACTGCCTCAAATGTTTTATTGAAAAACGTCAGTAAATTTGTCGAGCAGGAACGACCTCCTGTAAACCCATGCTGAGATTCATTAATCAAATTATGTTCTTCAAGGTGACTTCTGATAATATCAGCTATAATTGATTCTAATAATTTGCCTACTATAGACGTGAGGCTTATTGGACGGTAATTTGATGGACTGGACTTATCCCCGATTTGAATATAGGAACTACATTAGCTATCTTCCACATCTCTGGCACAACACCAGTTGGGATGGACGTGTTAAACACATTCGTTAATGGCTGACTAAGTTCCATCTTGCATTCTTTAAGTACCCTGAAAACAACTCGTCGGGTCCTGGGGACTTATTTGCTTTCAGTTTATCTATCTGTTTGATAACCATATCCTCGTGACAGTAATATTAGTTAATTTGAATACTTCAGGAACTGAATAATTGTTAATTTCTGGAATCTCATTTCGTCTTCTTGTGTAAAGACTGACAAAAAATAGTCATTAAATAGAGAACACATTTCAGTTCGTTATCCGTCAGCTGTCCATTCCCAATTTTCAGAGGTCCTACCTTTTCCCTCACCTTCGTCCTGTACACTTGAAAGAACCCTTTTGGATTAGTCTTTGATTCATTAGCAACCTTAATCTCATAGTCAGTTTAGCCTTTCTAATCCCTTTTTCTTCTCTTTTCAACTGAACATATTGGTCAATAAGGTTAACATCTCCTCTTTGATGCGCCTATAAATTCCTCTTTTCTCCCCTAATAGATGTTTTAGCCTCCTGTTAATCCATTTGGGATCGTTATTATTTGACCTAAATTCTCTGGGGAATAAACATACTCTGTGCGTTGTACATTATTAAGAAAAAAATCATAAACGCAGATCCCATCGTAATCGTTAGCTAGATTACCCCAGTCGAGATTAGACAGGTGTTCCCTAAGTCCAATATAATCGGCAGAACGAAAATCAGGAACTTTTACGTATTATCCCTATTCTCGTACTCCCATGTAATATTAAAGGTAATGGATTGTGATCACTAGCTCCAAGCTCTTCAGTGATCTCCAGATTATTTACAAGAGTTTCTTTATTTGACAAGACTAGGTCGAGCAAATTATTACCTCTGGTAGGCTCCGTCACACACTGCTTCAGAAAACAGTCCTGAACTACTTCCATAAAGTCCCTGGACTCCAGATTACCGGTCAAAGAAGTCCAGTCAATATGACTAAAGTTAAATTCCCCTACTATCACTACGTTATTGTGCCTAGAAGCCCTAACAATTTCGTCCCAAAGAAGTCTCCCTCTATCGTGATCCAAGCCTGGAGGTCGGTATATTACACCTAGAATCAGTTTTTCTTGACCTTAAGAATCAGTTTTTCTTGACCTCTAGAATCAGTTTTTCTTGACCTCTAGAATCAGTTTTTCTTGACCTTAGAATCAGTTTTTCTTGACCTCTAGAATCAGACTGATTATATCGACTCCAGGCTGAGGGACTGATTACTTCAAATTCCTTCTGATCTTCATTCTTCTTTGTATTGGACTGGCGAAGCCACTTTGTGGCGAAACGTTTCCTCAATAAAGACATCTAAGTGTTGCGCATGTGTCTAATTTATTCTATTGTACTAGCATCCTAAGATACCAGTTATCCTCTCTAGTTAAATCTCATAAAACATAAATATTAATCACTACAGCCTTAAGCATCGCATGAGTCAATTGGCTTTAAACCTAACACAACAAACTTACAATGTAACCAGCCATTGAAAAAAAAAACAATATTACTTTTATGATGCTGCAATAGTTGGCGTTAACTCCTCGAAACGTTCAACAACGCAGTGATCTTACATTTTTTTTTATTGAGTGGTGTAACCTTTTCTTTGGGAAAACACTCTTAAGTTATCTCAGTTTTTTCCCACTGGTGTAAACATTGAATGTTGACTGAGGTTAAACATGGCGTGAACACTGGTGATTGATGGCTGTTTCTCTCAACCTGTCTTGTTTTTTTATAAACATTTCGTAGTGTTGATAAATGAGACTCTTGTGCAACATTTTGAAATATTTATTCTGGTAACGTTTCGCCCTTCAGTGGCTTCTTGATTCCAGTGCAGAGAAAGATTGTTATTAATGTTGGTAGAATTAGCCACAATATGTTAGGTAAAAGAACACAAGTGCAACTAATGTGACATTTTATTGTGGCGACGTTTCGCTCTCCAGGAACTTTGTTGTGACGATGATCATCCTGAGTAACCTGACGTTCGTCCTGACGAACGTCAGTTGACGATGATGAACGCTCTGGTCGTCATCAATGTCGAAATCAGACGCCAACATTGAAAAGGTGAGGCAGGTTACTCAGGGTGATCATCGTCACATCAAGCTCCTGGAGAGCGAAACGTCGCCACAATAAAATGTCACATTAGTTGCACTTGTGTTCTTTTTACCCAGCAGAGAAAGATGGAAGATGAGGAGGAGTTTTGAGGTGATCAGTCAGTCTAGAGTCGATGTGTTCAGTCCATCAGTCCTGAAAAGTACAGCATATTCGCGGGACTGATTACCTCAAACCACTCCTCATCTTCCACCTTTCTCTGTGTCGGACTGAAGAAGACACAGGCTGGCGAAACACCCAAGTGTCTCCTTTATCAACTTGTCGGATTTTTGAAGCATTTATACAAATTTCGTAACGCTACTTTAACCACTAATGTTGGAGATTAAGGGACATTGTTATGAAGTTACCCACAGGCAACCTACAAGTGGGATCCCCTCAAGGGAGGTTCCTTGACGCTGGTAAGAGGCTCTTGATCTAGGGAATTGGATCTGTGTTCCAGTTCCCTGAATTGAGCCTGAATGCCTTACATCAACCCCCCCCCATCATCCCAGAGGTGCTGTATAATCCCTACGGATTTAGCGCTTCCCCATGATTAGAAGTAGGATATACTGTGACCTCTCTCTCTCTCTCTCTTCTCTCTCTCTCTCTCTCTCTCTCTCTCTCTCTCAGCAAACTGCAATATGCTACCACGTGTAAAGAAAGTATACTACCCTCATCCGTGGAAGTATAAAAATTATATCAGTATACTACTAAGGATGAACGAAGCACATAGTGTTATACCAGAGATCTGGCGAAGCTCTGTGAACTTTCTCTGAACTTCTGTGAACTTCCCCTGAACTTGATTATTAATGTCTAGGGAGAGTGTCTTACACAGCCACCAAAAGTGCAGGCGCAACAGTGAAGTTGCAGGAGCTTAGTGGAGCTGCAACAGTGGAGCTGCAACAGTGAAGCTACAGCAGCTCAACATGGCTGACTAGTCACTGCCAGATACAGTTTCTTCACTCTGTAGCAATAATTTCTTATGTATTTAACGCTTATTAAAGGACAAGGTAAATTTCACTCGAATTTGCAAAAAAAAAAAAAAAAACTGAAAGTCAATATAATACCTGGCTGTGAGGCGTTAATAACAATAATACCTGGCTGTCAGGCGTTAATAACAATAATACCTGGCTGTCAGGCGTTAATAACAATAATACCTGGCTGTCAGGCGTTAATAACAATAATACCTGGCTGCCAGGCGTTAATAACAATAATACCTGGCTGTCAGGCGTTAATAACAATAATACCTGGCTGTCAGGCGTTAATAACAATAATACCTGGCTGTCAGGCGTTAATAACAATAATACCTGGCTGTCAGGCGTTAATAACAATAATACCTGGCTGTCAGGCGTTAATAACAATAATACCTGGCTGTCAGGCGTTAATAACAATAATACCTGGCTGTCAGGCGTTAATAACAATAATACCTGGCTGTCAGGCGTTAATAACAATAATACCTGGCTGTCAGGCGTTAATAACAATAATACCTGGCTGTCAGGCGTTAATAACAATAATACCTGGCTGTCAGGCGTTAATAACAATAATACCTGGCTGTCAGGCGTTAATAACAATAATATCTGGCTGTCAGGCGTTAATAACAATAATACCTGGCTGCCAGGCGTTAATAACAATAATACCTGGCTGCCAGGCGTTAATAACAATAATACCTGGCTACCAGGCGTTAATAACAATAATACCTGGCAGCCAGACGTTAATAACAATAATACCTGGCTGTCAGGCGTTAATAATAATAATACCTGGCTGTCAGGCGTTAATAACAATAATACCTGGCTGCCAGGCGTTAATAACAATAATACCTATCTGCCAGGCGTTAATAACAATAATACCTGGCTGCCAGGCGTTAATAACAATAATACCTGGCTGCCAGGCGTTAATAACAATAATACCTGGCTGCCAGGCGTTAATAACAATAATACCTGGCTGTCAGACGTTAATAACAATACTACCTGGCTGCCAGGCGTTAATAACAATAATACCTGGCTGTCAGACGTTAATAACAATACTACCTGGCTGTCAGGCGTTAATAACAATAATACCTGGCTGTCAGGCGTTAATAACAATAATACCTGGCTGCCAGGCGTTAATAACAATAATACCTGGCAGCCAGACGTTAATAACAATAATACCTGGCTGTCAGGCGTTAATAACAATAATACCTGGCTCTCAGACGTTAATAACAATATTACCTGGCTGCCAGGCGTTAATAACAATAATACCTGGCAGCCAGACGTTAATAACAATAATACCTGGCAGCCAGACGTTAATAACAATAATACCTGGCTGTCAGGCGTTATTAACAATAATACCTGGCTCTCAGACGTTAATAACAATAATACCTGGCTGTCAGGCGTTAATAACAATAATACCTGGCTGCCAGACGTTAATAACTATAATACCTGACTGCCAGACGTCAATAACAATAATACCTGGCAGCCAGACGTTAATAACTATAATACCTGACTGCCAGACGTCAATAACAATAATACCTGGCTGCCAGACGTTAATAACTATAATACCTGACTTCCAGACGTCAATAACTAATACCTGGCTGCCAGACGTTAATAACTATAATACCTGACTTCCAGACGTCAATAACAATAATACCTGGCTGCCAGGCGTCAGTTGCGACACCACTTGCTTTCCAGATGTCGGGTGCGATAACATGGGTCATCCTTGACCTTGAGGGCAGGAACGTGTAGTGCTGGCGGACACAGGATTATTTGATGACGGTTTAACTAGAATCTCAGCCCTCGCTGACGGATGAGGCAGCCCCTCGTATGGTGGGACGAGGTGGGACAGTCCCTCCTCCCATACTGGAACGAGGTGGGAAAGTCCCTCCTGCCGTGGTGGGGCAAGACATAAGGGTAATGTTTGCATCTGTGTACCAGATCTTTCCTCTGTTATCTTTTTGATGCATCTGGTTCCCGCTTGATTTCTGAGAGAGAGATATGAGGGTAGAAGAAAGATGTTGATTGTCATACTGGAGGTGCAAGATCCCATTTCACCTCCCGAATGGCACTAGTAAAAATTAAACTTAACGAAGAATGAGTTCGTAACAGTGCTCAGTATTTTATTAAACAGAAGGAACCACTTTGTTTATGTAGGATACTGTTTTGAGGGAAAGATACATAATGCATGAGAGTTCAGCGATTTTTTTTACTTTACAAGTATAATTTTGTGTTCCCCTATTTTCAATAGTAAAGTACACTTACAATTTCTACAAAGTCCTGCAGAACCGGTTTCAGAATTGGCTTCACCCTTTGAAATAGTCTCGCAAGACCATCCACCTTCACCAGGTCGGTGGTTGAGCCTCGTCTCTCTTCTCTCCAACACCTCACCTCTTCATCTATACGACAACAACCAACACACACGATACAGGTGAAGGGGACGGGGGAATTTGGTGGGTAATGTTGGGAATGTTGTAAAATAGTTGGGGATCAAGGAGTTGTGTTGGGGTACCTGCTTTCAAGGACTTGTGTATCTGGGAGTGGGGGAACAGAGTGGTGGTATTCTGATAAGAGGACAGGGAAAGGGAAGTACATTTGTCTCTATATCCTTCATGCTCCTTACAGTTGTGTTCCACTCTAGTTAGTTTAGTGAACTGGTGTCATAACTCTGGTTGGTCTGCTTTTGTCCTCGTTTTTAAGCTGATTTTTGTTCATTTTCCTCTGAGCCTCCTTTCTTTGTCTGTTTGTTTCTAGAAAAGATCCTGTAAGGTTCCGATTCACAAACAATTTCGTCTTTCCATAGAACAGGTGGCCCGGTGGTCTGGTGGCTTGAGCTCTCGCTTCACACACGGAGGGCCCGGGTTCGATTCCCGGCGGGTGGAAACATTTCGACGTGTTTCCTTACACCTGTTGTCATGTTCACCTAGCAGCAAATAGGTACCTGGGTTGTTAGTCGACTGGTGTGGGTCGCATCCTGGGGGACAAGATTAAGGACCCCAATGGAAATAAGACACAGTCCTCGATGACGCACTGACTTTCTTGGGTTATCCTGGGTGGCTAACCCTCCGGGGTTAAAAATCCGAAGAAATCTTAACACTCATTCACACATTTCCGAATACTATTTTAAGTTGTTCCAGTGTGTGTGTTTTGTGTGTGTTGTGTGTGTGTGTGTGTGTGTGTGTGTGTGTGTGTGTGTGTGCGTGTGTGTGTTTGTGTGTGTGTGTGTGTGTGTGCGTGTGTATTTGTGTGTGTGTGTGTTTGTGTGTGTGTGTGTGTGTGTGCGTGTGTATTTGTTTGTGTGTGTGCGTGTATATTTGTGTGTGTGTGTGCGTGTGTACTCACCTAATTGTACTCACCTAATTGTGGTTGCAGGGGTCGAGACTCAGCTCCTGGCCCCGCCTCTTCGCTGTCTGCTACTGGGTCTCTGCTCTCCCTGCTCCATGAGCTTTATCATACCTTGTCTTAAAACTATGTATGGTTCCTGCCTCCACTATATCTTTCTCTAGTCCATTCCACTTCCTGACTACTCTGTGGCTGAAGAAATGTTTCCTGACATCCCTTTGACTCATCTGAGTCTTCAGCTTCCAGTTGTGTCCCCTTGTTTCTGTGTTCCAGCTTGGTTGATCAGGCTCTGATTCACCATGAGGCCTGGTCACAGACCGGGCCGCGGGGGCGTTGACCCCCGGAACTCTCTCCAGGTAAACTGTGTGGTTCAGTGGACTAGAGCGTCATGTGTTTTCGCTCATCATGAGGCGGGTCAGAGCATCATGGGTTCGACCCCTGGCTAGTGCAGTGTAGTCATTGATCAATACTACTCGTTCGTGGTCACAATAATATCATGTATATATATATATATATATATATATATATATATATATATATATATATATATATATATATATATATATATATATATATATATATGATAAGTAAGACATATACGAACATACATATACATTTCCCACCAAACAGACCAAGCGCCTTATTAACAAGTGCCTTTGACAAAACGATAACTAAGAGTAGAAGTGAACAGTAACTGGGATAGAAGTTCACACAGGGGTTCATAAATATTTGACGGGACACTTCCCTAGAGTTGCTCCCAAATTAAAAAACTGACCGCAACAAAACCTTCCTCCCCCTCTCTCCTCATCCTCCCCGCAGGCACAAATAGGTAATTACGAATAGGTAATTGCACGAAGGCACGTCGCCCCTCCCTTGGCACTGAAGGTTATCGTGAGTGACAGTCGTTGTGGCTGTCTAATAACGACTTGACGTGCAAAATATAATTGGGAATGATACGATCGACTAAGATGGCAGTCTGTGATGTTCGACGCTTATGTTGTGGTTAATGAGGTTTGCTGCGTGTTGTTGTTGTCCTGGAATGTTGAAGTTGTTGTTGTCCTGGAATGTTGAAGTTGTTGTTGTCCTGGAATGTTGAAGTTGTTGTTGTCCTGGAATGTTGAAGTTGTTGTTGTCCTGGAATGTTGAAGTTGTTGTTGTCCTGAAATGTTGAAGTTGTTGTTGTCCTGGAATGTTGAAATTGTTGTTGTCCTGGAATGTTGAAGTTGTTGTTGTCCTGGAATGTGTCTGAGGAAGTTGTTGTTGTCCATGTTGAATTGTTGTTGTCCTGGAATGTTGAAGTTGTTGTTGTCCTGAAATGTTGAAGTTGTTGTTGTCCTGGAATGTTGAAATTGTTGTTGTCCTGGAATGTTGAAGTTGTTGTTGTCCTGAAATGTTGAAGTTGTTGTCCTGGAATGTTGAAATTGTTGTTGTCCTGGAATGTTGAAGTTGTTGTTGTCCTGAAATGTTGAAGTTGTTGTGGTTGTCTTGGAATGCTTAAGGTTTTGAATGTGGTATGTGGTCTGATGTTGAATTTTTTGTTGTTAATTCTGATTTTTTTACTGATTTAGTTGTTTCTGAAGGAATGCTGTCGTTTGTACCGAATGTTAACTATGGGTACAAGTAGGTATTGTTACGAACTGGAAACGATTTTATGTTAATGTGCTTAATGGAATGGCCAGCTGACTCGTTGTTTAGACATGACAACTAATTCGGAAAGAAGCTAAGTGGCAGGGATTCGTTGATGTAATAAAAGAAGGAAAAATGGACTGGAAAGAGGGAAGTGGAATAAAAGAAGTAAGGAAAGTTTTTGACTACGTCAGATCGAAGTGAGAGAAGATGGAGGAAATGGATGTTGTTGTGTATATTTAAGCAGATATATGTATGAGAGGCGAGGCAAATCCAGTGGTGACTGCATAACAGAACTAAACACTATCACACACACACATCACACTATCACACACACACTACATACACACACACACATCATCACACACACACACATACACACACACACACACACATACATCACACACACACACACATACACACACACACACACATCACACACACACATCACATATACACACACACACACATACATCACACACACACACATACATACATCACACACACACACACATACACACACACACACATACATCACACACACACACACATACATCACACACACACATACATCCACACACACACACACACACACACACACACACACACACATACACACACACATCACACACACACACATACACACACACACACATATACATCACACACACACATACATCACACACACACACATCACACACACACAACATCACACACACACATCACATCACACACACACACACATCACACACTACACACACATCACACACATCACACACACACATCACACACATCACACATCATATCACACACACACACACACACACACACATCACACAACACACACACATCTCACACACACACACACACACACACACACACACACACACACACACACACATATCACACACACACACACACACACACACCCCGATGGCATGGTGGCTAGCGCTCTTGCTTCACGCACGGAGGGCCCGGGTTCAATTCCCGGCGGGGCCGAAACATTTCGAAGTGTTTCGTTACACACACACACATACATACAACAGGCCTAGTGTCTAATCGACATGTGCCTAGGACAAAATGGTAACTAACACACACACACACAAAATAAATTAGTGCAGAAGCTGGAGGACCAGGCAGGGATAACAGGGAAGGCACTACAATGGATCAGGGAATACCTGTCAGGAAAACAACAGGGAGTCATGGTACGTGGCGAGGTGTCAAAGTGGGCGCCGGTGACGAGTGGGGTGCCACAGGGGTCAGTCCTAGGACCGTTGCTGTTTCTGGTATTTGTGAACATGACGGAAGGAATAGATTTCGAAGTGTCCCTCTTTGCAGATAATGTAAAGTTGATGAGAAGAATTCAATTGGACGAGGACCAGGCAGAACTACAAAAGGGATCTGGACAGGCTGCAAGCCTGGTCCAGCAATTGGCTCCTGGAGTTCAAAACCATCAAGTGCAAAGTCATGAAGATTGGGGTAGGACAAAGAAGACCGCAGACGGAGTACAGGAAAAAGATCTTAGGGTGAGTGTAACACCAGGCACATCTTCTGAGGCGCACTTCAACTAAATAACTGCTGCAGCATATGGGTGCCTAGCAAACCTAAGAACAGCGTTCCGACATCTTAATAAAGAATCGTTCAGGACCCTGTACACTGTGTACGTTAGGCCCATATTGGAGTATGCAACACCAGTTTGGAACCCACACCTAGCCAAGCACGTAAAGAAGCTAGAGAAAGTGCAAAGGTTTGCAACAAGACTAGTCCCGGAGCTAAGGGGTATGTCCTACGAGGAGAGGTTAAGAGAAATCGACCTGACGACATTTGAGAACAGGAGAGATAGGGGGGACATGATAACGACATATAAAATACTGAGAGGAATTGACAAGGTAGACAGAGACAGAATGTTCCAGAGATGGGACACAGCAACAAGGGGACACAGTTGGAAGTTGAAGACTCAGATGAATCACAGGGATGTTAGGAAGTATTTCTTCAGTCACAGAGTGGTCGGGAAGTGGAATAGTTTGGGAAGTGATGTAGTGGAGGCAGGATCCATTCATAGCTTTAAGAAGAGGTATGATAAAGTACATGGTGCAGGAAGAGTGACCTAGTAGCGGCCAGTGAAGAGGTGGGGTAAGGAGCTATGAATCGACCCCTGCAACCACAACTAGGTGAGTACACACAATCACACACACACACATCACAAACACACACATCACACACACACACACATCACACACACACACATCACAAACACACACATCACACACAATAACATACATCACACACACACACACACACACATCACACACATCACACACATCACACACATCACACACATCACACACACACATCACACACACACATCACACACACACATCACAAACACACACATCACACACATACATCACACACACACATCACACACATACATCACACACACACACACACATCACACATCACACACATACATCACACACATACATCACACACACACACACACACACACATCACACACATACATCACACACACACACACACACACCGATGGCATGGTGGCTAGCGCTCTTGCTTCACGCACGGAGGGCCCGGGTTCAATTCCCGGCGGGGAAGAAACATTTCGAAGTGTTTCGTTACACAGACACACACACACATACAGCAGGCCTAGTGTCTAATCGACATGTGCCTAGGACAAAATGGTAACTAACACATCACACACACATCACAAACACACACACATCACAAACACACACACATCACACACACAAACACACATCACACACACACATACACACACATACACACACACATACATCACACACACATCACACACACACATCACACACACACATCACACACACAAACACATCACACACACACACATACACACACACATCACACACACAAACACACATCACACACACACACAAACACACATCACACACACAAACACACATCACACACACACACACACACACGAATAGGCGGGGTCAGGAGCTGTGAATCGACCCCTGCAACCACAACTAGGTGAGTACAACTAGGTGAGTACACAACTAGCAAGGATTCATGGAAGGCAAATCCTGTGTCACAAACCTTCTGGAGTTTTATGACAAGGTAACATAAGTAAGACACGAGAGAGAGGGGTGGGTTGACTGCATTTTCTTGGACTGCAAGAAGGCCTTCTACACAGTTCCTGACAAGAGATTTGTGCAGAAGCTAGAGGATCAGGCACATATAACAGGAAGGGCACTGCAATGATCAGAGAATACCTGACAGGGAAGCAAAAACGAGTCATGGTACGAGATGAGGTATCACAATGGGCGCCTACGACGAGCGGGGTTCCACAGGGGTCAGTCCTAGCACCAATGCTGTTTTTGGTATATGTGACTGACATGACCGAAGGGATAGACTCAGAAGTGCCCCTGTTTGCAGATGATGTGAAGTTAATTAGAATAATTAAATCAGATGAGGATCAGGCAGGACTACAAAGAGACCTGGACAGGCTGGACACGTGGTCCAGCAACTGCCTACTCGAATTTAACCCCACCAAATGCAAAGTCATGAAGATCGGGGAAGGGCAAAGAAGACAGCAGACAGAGTATAGGCTAGGTTGCCAAAGACTGCAAACCTCACTCAAGGAGAAAGATCTTGGGGTGAGTATAATACCGAGCACGTCTCCGGAAGCACACATCAACCAGATAACTGCTGCAGCATACGGGCGCCTGGCAAACCTGAGAATAGCGTTCCGATACCTCAGTAAGAAATCGTTCAAGACATTGTACACCGTGTACGTCAGGCCCATACTGGAGTATGCCGCACCAGTTTATAACCCACACCTGGTCAAGCACGTCAAAAATTATAGGAAAGTGCAAAGGTTTGCAACAAGGCTAGTTCCAGAGCTAAGGTTAAGGGAAATCGGCCTGACGACACTGGAGAACAGGAGGGTTAGGGGAGACATGATAACGACATACAAAATACTGAGAGGAGTAGATAAGGTGGACAGAGACAGGATGTTCCAGAGATGGGACACAGAAACAAGGGGTCACAATTGGAAGTTGAAGACTCAGATTAATCAAAGGGATGTTAGGAAGTATTTCTTCAGTCACAGAGTTGTCAGGAAGTGGAATAGTCTGGAAAGTGATGTAGTGGAGGCAGGAACCATACATAGCTTTAAGACGAGGTATAATAAAGCTCATGGAGCAGGGAGAGAGAGGACCTAGTAGTGATCAGTGAAGAGGCGAGGCCAGGAGCTGAGTCTCGACCCCTGAAACCACAAATAGGTGAGTACACACGCACGCACGCACACACATATATATACAACAGGCCTAGTGTCTAATTGACATGTGCCTTGGACAAAATGGTAACACACATACACACATACACATACGGGGCCAGGAGCTATGAATCGACCCCTGCAACCACAACTAGGTGAGTACATTCGTCTAATGTAAACACAATACTGTGCATGCAAATGTGATGTAACAACTGCACTGCTGATTATGCTACCTGTGCATATATCTAAATGTGAGGGAGGCAGTAGATTCTTACAAGTACCTTGATGCTGGTAAAGGGCTTTTGTTGAAAGGAATTGGATCAAACCCTTCTCTAGGAGTGGTGGAGAGCTTGTCGAGAAGGTTCGCGCTATGTTGCGGGATGTCAAGTGTTTCTCGTGCTCTAGGTTAGGGAATATTTGTCAGGAAACAGGACAAGTGTTTCCTGACGCTGGTCTTAGTCACTACAACATTAACACCGAGGAGGCTTGGTAAAAAATGTTTAGAGGCCTTGAAACAGTGTGAGAGGTATCTGAAGTATGAAGCAAGACCAGTGTGAGGTGACGAGGCTGCCAAACCTGCACCACCACCATGATGGTGACACCGACAGAGCTTCAAGTGCCACCACACCACCATAATGGTGATATTGACAGAGCTTCCAGTGCCACCACACCACCATAATGGTGATACTGACAGAGCTTCCAGTGCCACCACACCACCATAATGGTGATACTGACAGGGCTTCCAGTGCCACCACACCACCATGATGATGACACCGACAGGGCTTCCAGTACCACCACACCACCATGATTACAGGGCTTCCGTGGCCTCTACACCACTGGTGACAGTGACAGACTAGACTCTCCAGGTAGACCTGGAGGTCAGCGCCCCCGCAGCCCGGTCCTCGGCCAGGCCTCTCGTGGATCAGGGCCTAATCAAACAGGCTGTTAATGCTGGCTGCACGCGACCCGACGTACGAACCACAGCCCGTCTGGTCGGGTACTGACTAGGTATCTGTCCAGCTCCCTCTTGAAGACAGCCAGGGGTCTGTTGGTAATCCCCCCCCTCCCACTATGTATGATGAGAGGCTTGAGGTGTGCAAGATGTAGCATTGTGTTGTGTTATGGCACCTGCTTAATCTGTCACCAATAGAATAAAATATTGTACAATAATTTTTGTTGACTCTATGAGAAGTTGCAGTACAAATTGGTGATTGAGCTGAACATAAGAATAGAGAAATAATACAACGTGTCTACTGGCTGACATGACAGGTCCATCAGCCTAGACATTATTATATTATTAAATTCGTGAGGAAGCGCTAAAACTGTCACACAGCGTTAGGGGAATGGGATGCAATCAGGTATTAACCGAGGAAGGAAAGGGCAACTCAGTTTCCTTGAATCATGAGCCCTTACTAGCATCAAGGAAACAATCCTCCCCCTTGAAGGAACCTACACAAGCATAATGATCTGACTCCAAGGAAGTAATTCTGTTCTACCACCTCTGTTTTGAGAATGTTTGGAGTCTCATTCTTCTTAATGTGTGTATAATATAGAGGTGTGTATGTCCGGGTGCAACTAAGTGAAGGATATTATTATCCGGTTGAGGTGCACACTTCAGGGTTGTTCAACTTGATGACGCTTATAGTTTCTTAGTGTACGTAACACGCTAAAGAACATGATGACGCTGATAGTTCCTTAGTGTACGTAACACGCTAAAGAACTGACCACCTTCTATGAAGGCCGAGGAACTAATCACGTTAAAATTACCTCGCCACTCTTACTCTTTCCAGTCTTATATTTGTCTTTAGTCGACTGAAGACTGTTTTGCAGGTGTCTCGTCCCGACACTAACAATGCCTAAGTGTGACACATGTGACGGGCTGCTGTGTTAATAGCAATCGTCGCTGTGTTAAAAAAATTACGAAACTGTTTATCTGTTGAATGTTGATGAAGTTTATTTCACGATTATGTTAAAAAAACGTCTTTCTTCACTTTTGGTTGTGTCAATTATTTCCTCACGTTGATGATTCATGTGTACATTATGGCACATGGCCACGTTTTACATTACTTCTAATTTATTTAGTTCAGTACTAGGGAAAAATAAATTGAGCGCCGGTCACTTGGAATTATGACGTACTGACGTGCCCCTGGGGCAATACTTTGACGTACTGACGTGCCCCTGGGGCAATACGATGACGTATTGACGTGCCCGTGGGGCAATACTTTGACGTACTGACGTGCCCCTGGGGCAATACGATGACGTACTGACGTGCCCGTGGGGCAATACTTTGACGTACTGACGTGCCCCTGGGGCAATACGATGACGTACTGACGTGCCCCTGGGGCAATACGATGACGTACTGACGTGCCCCTGGGGCAATACCACGAGGTATAACATCATTGCATACATCTCGTCTTTCCTTTTCCACATTAAACTAAATACTAATACAAAGTACTACTAAACTGAATTTCACATTCAATTCGCAAACAATATACATGTACAACTATGCCAGTGTTAAGAATTTCCAGCACTAATTTAGTGTTATACAAGTGTGGTGGCACATTACACTGTACTGTGTGTAACAGCAGCCACGTTGTCGTGCCTAAACGCCATAGCACAAGACGCCAGAGGCTGCTGCTTGGCACTCCTTCACCCTAGAGGAAATAGCAGCACTGACTGGGTCTTCATGCGACAAAGATCTATGTCAGGTATTGTTTTTTTTACCTGAAGGATTAAAAAAACGGCAATTGGGGACTGAAAATCTTGAAAATATAAAAACTGCTTTCAGGATCCTAAACAGAAAATTATTTTAAGTGCTTTCCAACACGAGTATCAGACAATTTATTCCGCATAGTCGAGCATTTGCTCAACTATGCAACATCAATTGTGCAACTACACCCAGTCTAGCTCATGACTATCGAGAAAGTGGAGAGTATACCAGCAAACCGGTCATGGAAATAAGGGACATGAGCTATAAAGATAGCTAGAGGACATGAATTTCACGTGACTGAAAGAGAGAAGGGTGTTTTCTTATATCTGCTGTCTCTGTTCACCTAGCAGTAATTAGGTACTTGGATGTTAGTTGACTGGTGTGGGTCGTATCCTGGGGAACAAGTTGTTGAATATCAAACTGGTGGATCTCGTCAGAGTTGAAGGTGAAGTACCAGCAGACCAGCTTGTAGGTTCAGTTCTCCCTGGAGAATCTTCTACTGAATCTTGCAGCGCCCGGCCAGTGTTGGAGGGTTACCCACCTTGCCTGTGGTGGCCGAGACGTTAACGCTTGCAGACTAGATCGCAGTTTATTATCGTAGGGGATCCTTGCAGCAGTAGCGAACGAAGATAGTTATTACAAGGGTCATGGAAGACATCACAGAGTACAAGATGCTAGGGAGCATTGAGAGAGGCAGTGTCTTACATGTGAGGGACCAGAATAATAGAGCAGTATTGGAAGTTGATGGCAAGGATGTTAGGAAGCACTTCTTCAGGGTAAGGATTCTTAGGAATTAGGATGAGCTAGGATGGGGCGGATACTCACTCTATGTATGGAGTCAAAAGAAGATGATGATGATCATCATCATCCATAGAGAAACGTTAACCTAGTCAGCTAATGTGAAGTAATTAGATTCGATCCGAGGAAGGTAGGTCCAATTTCTTGGATCAAGAGACCTTTACCAGCATTATGAAGGCGAACCTTTCCCTTTAACCTCGAGAATCAGAAGGCACTTAAGGAATGTTCTCTGGCATTGAGATGTCTGGAGGGTAAACAATGTCCTACACTGTTCTCACTCGGCAGTTTACCGTGGGAGTGGAGCCTTAGTAATGATGTTACAGTGACCTCCCTTATACCTGGCGCTGTGCAGCTGTGATCACAGCGCCGCTGCGGGTTACCGCTGACCGCATTCCTCCTGCTGTTGCTAGATACCATGTGAAATTATTTTGCAATTATGTCCATCATGGCCTGGGAGAAACTTGTTACACCCCTCGGCCGACCCTTGTTGGCTGTCACCTTGTGGTACTGTCACCTTGTACTGTCACTTTGCTTGAGGTACTGTCACTTTGACTGTTTGTGGTACTGTCACTTTGACTGTTTGTGGTACTGTCACCTTGTACTGTTACTTTGACTGCTTGTGGTACTGTCACCTTGTGACTGCTTGTGGTACTGTCACCTTGTACTGTCACTTTGCTTGAGGTAGTCACTTTGACTGCTTGTGGTACTGTCACCTTGTGACTGCTTGTGGTACTGTCACCTTGTACTGTCACTTTGACTGCTTGTGGTACTATCAGCTGGCACATTTTCGGCATCAAGATCCCAGTCCCCATCATCAAGGTATCTGCTCAACAGCATCAAGGCACCTTCCTAGAGAGGGAGGGTACAGGCACAAACTGGGTTTCGCCTCCATTACAATCCGTTGTGAAACCTCGTTGAGTCGTTGATCAAATTATATTTTTCAAGGCGACTTGAAATTGCTTTTCCTGTTGTCGATTCCCTTTATTTGCCCACTACTCAGGTCAGGCTGATAGGCCGGTATTTTGAAACTAAAAAGCCGAAAAAAAATTGCCAATGCCTAGGGAATGGAAAATAATAAGTTTTTGATGAAAATGAACAGGCGAAGCTGTATGGCTAAATTAGTATGGCTAAATAATAATAATAATTATATTTATAATAATAACAAAACAAAGCTGTTGGACTGGGAGCACAATCTTCATTCTTGCAGAGTAGTACTGCGAACCTTCCATGGGATGGCCGGCCGTGTGACTCTGGTGTGACTGATGCGCTGTTATCACAGCATTATTTCCCCGCCCTCTACAGTATTGTCTTTAGACCTTCTCTACTTTTCTCGAACCATTGCGAATTGACAATAGTCGAGGACAGACCAAAACGTCATATAGGATTCATAATGTAGGTGAGTCTAGGATGATAAAAGGAGGGCCAGAAGGCCAGACGCAGGTTGATCACAGTGTTGGTCACTAACCCGGACAAAGGAAAGTGTTAGTCACTAGGACAAAGACAACAGTCTTTAGATTTAATTAATGCCGAAAAATAGTTAGAAAGTGCAACTGCCTGCAAAAAAAGACTGGGTGTTGTTCATTGTCCTGAGCATAAGAAAGACCTAGCTGAAGATGCCCCACAGTCCAAGGGTCCAAAAGTACATGCACATTTTTTTTTTTAGCATCTTAAAGTTTTAGATTTGAATAATATTGAGCGAGGCGAGACCTGCTGACCAAGACAGCGGTAGAAATAATCTTCGACTCCACATTCTTTCATAACTGTCTTAACGTTCAGGAATTATTTCAGGTGTCATTTAATACATTCAGTGATAATGACTGTATTCTCAAAACAGCGCTCAACCCGAGTGAAGGAGACAGAGTCCGACAATATGTATTAAAAGATCCAGTGAAATACAGTACAATATAATAGGACTTTTGAGACACTTATGCAACATATGGGAATCTTGATTGAAGAAACGTGATCCCGCCTCCTGCTTCCACTCACCTGACTACAGTATATAAGCCACCCCTACGACCCTATGCTGTACTTTCCACAATATTGATGGACTGAACACATCGATTCCAGGCTGAGGGACTGATTACCTCAAACTCTTCCTCTCTTTACACTTTTCTACTTTGTATTGGACTGATGAAGCGAAACGTGTCTTCAATAAAGATTCCCATATGTTGCATAAGTGTCTCAATCTTCAACTTGTCGGTTTTAAGCCATTTATCACATATTAGGACTAACTAGAGTAAATAGTGATTTTGAAATATCTGATGGATCATGTTTATATATACAGACGCATTATTAATGCACTATGCAGGGATGTAGCGGAGCACAACTCGGTCTGTGGGTTCAGAAAGAAAGAGTTAATGGAAGAGCAAAATCGGAGTTCAAGAGCTGGAGCTCATCACTCCGCAAAAACATCCAGGCGAGTACAAACTACGTGAGTACAAGCTCGGTGAATAAACATTGGGTGATATACTGATTGTACACACACACACACACGCACGCACACACACACACACACACACACGCACACGCACACACACACATACACACACACACACACACACACACACACACACACACACACACCACAAATTATAGAACCCACAACTGGTCAAACACGTCAAGAAATTAGAAACAGTCCAAAAGTTTGCAACAAAACTAGTCCCAAAGCTACAGAGTATGTCCTACGAGGAGAGGTTAAGGGAAATCAACCTGACAACACTGGAGGACAGGAGGGACAGGGACGACGTGATAACGAAATATAAAATACTGAGAGGAATTGATAAGGTGGATAGGGACAGGATGTTTCAGAGATGGGACACACCAACAAAGGGTCACAACTGGAAGTTGAAGACTCATTGCTCCTCTTTCTTAGTATTTGACTGACTCCACTACTACTATTACTCCTCCTTTGTGTTACTGTGACTTTGTAAATAGTCCAAGTAGGACCGAAATGTCGTCGTAAGCTCCTCTCTTCTATGTGCGGGTTATTTGTGTATTGAAGACTCAGATGAGTCACAGGGATGTTAAGGAGTATTTCTCCAGTCATAGAGTTTTCAGGAAGTGGAACAATCTGGAGAGTGGTGTAGTGGATGTAGGATTATACATAGCTTTAAGACGAGGTACGATAAAGCTCCTGGAGCAGGGAGAGAGTGGACCTAGTAGCAATCAGCGAAGAGGAGGGGCCAGGAGTTGTGAATCGATTCTTGCAACCACAAATAAGTGAGTACACACACTGTCTTACCACAGGTATTAATTGTGGTCCAAACACCTGAGTGCTGACGAGATGATGTTGCCAAGGTTACCGGTGTTGATGTTACACAATGTTTTGGTTGAGATACGAGACGACCCCAAGTAACTTCCACCACCATTACCACCACCATCCTCCTAGATGCTTCAGACGACCTGCCACCACCACCATCCTCCTAGATGCTTCAGACGATCTGCCACCACCACCATCCTCCTAGATGCTTCAGACGACCTGCCACCACCACCATCCTCCCAGAGCAGCAATGCTCCATAAGGTTATTGATGCGTTTGACTATCTAATCTCGTTGTAATAAAAATATAAGCATAATATGGTGTAATTTATATATATTTTTTGATGTTCAGTGAGTGGTAGTGGTACAGCTGCCATCACAACCACTTCTTCGAACACTGTAGCTTCTTCTGTTAACCAACATTTATGCTAGATATTATCAGTGGCTGCGCTATCCAAGAAAGGTATTTCCCTACAAGGTATAATAATATACAACGGTAGAATATATCGACTACGTAAATATATGACTATCCTGTAGCTCGATCGCTAGCGCACTCAGCTCACACATTGAGGTTCGGGGGTCGATCCCCGCTACGGGTGGAGGCAGTATAACGTGTTTCCTTACGACACCTGCTGACTCTGTTCACCCATCAGTAAAATAGGTACCAAGGTGTTAGTCGACTGGGACAAATTTGACCTAATTTGCCCAAAATGCTCTACATAACAAGCGGCTTTCTATATACTAGTAGTATGTCATTGATGTCAGCTAGAAATATAGATTATTATTATAGTGGTTGGGGAGAGGCACTTAACAAAACAGGAAAGTAAGGTAGCATGCGAGTAACCAGCTTAGGAGTTGAGGTTAGACGATGAGAGAGATAAGAAGCCTCGTTAAGACATGGAGACTGTCAGCGATCCAGAGCTGTTACTACTGATTCTAAACATGAATCTGCTGCGACTGTCACTTTCTTCGATGATGATAATGGTGTCTTATCTTTGGGAAATTCATAAGGTGGTTCTCTGTCAGAAACAGCTTTATTACACAAATTTTTATTATATTTTCCTTAGCACTCGTCACCGCCCTTCACAACTCTACCTCTTGGCACACCCTCGCACACCCTCGCACACCCTGGCACACCCTCGCGGGTCTGTCATCAAGCCTCTGAGCACACCCTTCCCTGTAGCGCTGCATGACCCTTACGGGTTTAGCGCTTGATTGTGATTATAATAATTATAATAAGGTGGTTCTTCTCGGTGTTTGCAGTGCATGCATGTATATATATATATATATATATATATATATATATATATATATATATATATATATATATATATATATAGCGGAGCGACTGAAACTCATGTAGTGTTAAATTGCTATTGAAGAAAGACACGGGTGGGATGACATATCGCTGTGCTTAGAGCTTTATCAATTGACGTTTCGCCCAGTGAAGAACTTTATCAGACTTGTAGAAGCTCTAGCCAGAGTGAAAAGTTGTCCCAATAAAAGCTTGTTATACACCTTTGCCTTTACTTCACATTATTATTATTATTATTATTATTATTATTATTGTTATTATTATTATTATTATTAGTCATGGCGGGACGCCATTAATACTTTAATTTAGATTTAAACTGATATTGGATATTTTAACTTCGTATGATAGTATTTATGCTGAATGTTTGTTCGTTGCTTTTCATTGTTAATTGTAAGTAACCTTGTGTTTATTGTTTGTTGACGGTAAACTTGTGATTGTTGATTGTAATCTTCTTTATTGTTTGTTGATTGTAACCTCGTGTTTATTGTTTTGTGTATACTTTTATGCCTATGAGCGCTGAGTAGCCTATGCAGCCAGAGTGCTCTGTAATTGTCACAACTACTACTACTACTACTACTACTACTACTACTACTACTACTACAAGCCGCCGGGGGCCACATGGACGCCTGGGTAACAATGGAAAGGAATCAAGTTGATGCCAAAAGAAATAGATGGGACCTCCAATTCCTTGGGTGAAGAGCCCATCAAAGGGATAGGGGGTTCTTAGACATCGGCAATTATGCCCTAGGATGTAAAGCTCTAGTCCTCAAGAGCAATAGAACCTTTACTACAGCACTTAGGGTTCAAGTGAACATAAAGTTGCTCCCATACTGACACTGGCTTCTAAATATCATTCAGTGTGTATACATACTAACCCGTCAGAAATATTTGTAACCAAGTCTGAGCCTGGCTACGACACCATATTTTTTTTTCACAGTTGAATTTACAGGCTAAGTGTTGTTATCGTACCTCAGTCCAGTTCAGAGCTAAACCTATCTAAGGTATACTACCACCCCCCAGGATGCGACCCACAATATTCGACTAACACCCAGGTACCTACATACTGCTAGGTGAACAGGGGCAACAGGTGTTATGAAACACGCTCAACGTTACCCCCCCCATCCCCCGTGCCGTGGATCGGACACTAAACCCGTCAGTATGTGAGCTGAGGGCGCTACCAACTGAAAGGCGGCAGCCCGCAAAAAAAAAAAAAAAATGCCGTTATTATTAAAAATTCGTTATAAATTTCTTACCCTAAGTCCGGGTTATTTCTGAGATATTCCAACCACGATATTTCCAGTTTTGTCCTTCAATAATTCTGAGAGTTTAATGACACTAAAATACAGAGAAATTAATGGACCCCAATGGAAATAAGTCACTCGGTCTGACTGTTTTTGGGTTAT
Source organism: Cherax destructor (assembly GCA_009830355.1). NCBI lineage: Eukaryota > Metazoa > Arthropoda > Malacostraca > Decapoda > Parastacidae > Cherax > Cherax destructor. Next base: position 342,576 of record WNWK01000867.1, on the reverse strand, counting down.
CCTGGGTTTCTACACATATGCTGCTATGTATAATGATCTATGTAACTGTATTTGTGTATACCTGAATAAACTTACTTACTTACTAACTTGAAATCGAGAGACGAGCAGGTTCAAGCAGAACCTGACGTTCGGACTGTAGGAAAAGAGAGCTTCCATGGGATTTCCCAGCAGTTTCCCTGCCAGGTGACGAGAGCGGGGGAATTACCCGAGCACCTCCAGGCTCCTCTCACCCCGCCAACCTTATCAACATTTTTGTATACATTATATTTGTGACAGAGTCGCAGTGTGAGTCTACCAGGTGGAGGGGAGGGGCCACGAGGGAGGGATGTTTTGAGGAGGGAGGGGGATTAGCTGCCAAGCGTAACTTTTCGTACTTTTTATAAGTTGTTTATGAACGTATATTTTTTATAGGAGGATGGGTTAGGGGATAATCACCATGCTATGGGGAAAGTGGACCGAGCAGTGAGCGTGGGTCAGGGAAGTAGGGAACGAGTGGGGCGAGGAAGGATGCATGGGAGGAAAGGCATGGAGGGGTATCACAAGGACTGTACAAGGAGTGAGTGCTAGGCAAAGGTTTTAGTTTATTTTAATATCTTTATTATGCAGCCCATACCCATCCTGTGGGCGGTAGTCAAAGGATTACAAAGGTACATAATGGGTCCAGGGACTGGGCCCCAAAGTTTTGATAGCTGAACAAGTTACAAAGGTAAGGAGAGGAGCGAACTGGACATGGAAAAGGGAACTGCACAGTGTGGGAGGGAAGATCACTTAACAACAGGATGAGGATGGGGAGAGGAAGGAAGGATGGAACATGAACCTTCATCTAATTCTAATGCATTTTTATGTTAATTTTACTAAACAAAAAACTCAAATAAAAATAAAATGAGTTGTCGTTTCTCCGGGTTTAGCGCTCTCAGTAAATACAATAATCATTCAAATGGCGAAATTATATATTTTTTAAATACATCGGTCGTTTACCACCAAGGTGACCAAAAAGAAGAAAGCACATTGACCATCACTAACCCAATAGCTGTTTTTCTAGAACTACACAGGCATCACGATGTAGTCACCCACCATCACTGACATTAACTAAAGTATAAGCGCAGGCACTGCAATTGCCGCATCCAAAACTCAGAACGGTGCAGGACTCGTCAGCTAAGGACATGTACAAATATTGGTGATATAGCCGACAGTGTTTAGGTAGAGGGGATACAAGAGGTTAGGTTAGGTAAGGTTTGTCAGGAAACAGGACAAGTGTTTCATGACGTGGGTCTTAGTCATATGATGACCCGCAGCTGGAGCTTTTGGCCATCTGACCGAGGCCTTCCGCTGGCTTACCGGTACACCCCTTTAAAAATTAAGGTTATAATTATAACCACCATACGTATACAAGAGCATTTAAATAATGAGACATCTCTTGAGGCTAGGCTTCGCTCTCCAGGATAATTATCCAACCAATGCCAGCACACAAGAGGAAGAGCATCAGTACTGCTGTAGACCTACTCATGTTGCTGCTGCTGCTGCTGCTGCTGCTGCTGCTGCTGCTGCTGCTGCTTGCTGCTGCTGTTGCTGCTGCTGCTGCTGCTGCTGCTAGTTCTGTTAATGGTAGTAGGAGTCACTTCTTGTTGTCAAGTACTGTGGGAAATGTCGTTTTAAGGAGGATTCTTACTAATATTTCATAGATGACAGAATTATCATTATTGTGTGTAACTGTGCATGAAACTGCGAGTAATGATGCTTCAGCGCATTTTCACTGCGGGTGTCTGATTCCTTAGTCACTAAGCTGGCGTTCTTGCATCTCATCAAGTGACTGGTGGTGTTCTGGTGTTGTACTTGTGCTTTGTTCAAGTCGTCATGTCTGCACTCGTAGATGTGTTCGTTCAGACGTGTTCCTGTGTGTCACGCTGTTTTCCCAGCCTAAAGTAAGTCACAATTTCCACAGAGAATTTATGTACAATCCTGCGCTGACTGGTTCAATGTTCTTCCGATGTGCTGGTAGTTATGGCGACTAGTGTTGCCTTACAAAAGTACTATGAAGACCTTCATGGTAACTTGGCTGTTGGGAAGAATGATAGCCTTTTTCAAAGCAGTATCAGGGCATGGAGAATTGATGTTAAGGACTCTTTTTTTTCAGTCTTTGAAGAAGGAAGGAAAGTGTAGCTGGTTGAATGTTTGGTGTAAGTAGGAGAGTTTTACTCGTCAAGAAACTCGAGGCTGCAAATGTTTCATGTTCTCAGGAAAAAGCCGACGCTAATGCCTCATTTGATCTTAGTATTTTGACTTGAATACAAATGTGTAATAGCATTTTTTGCTTGTACGCTTCATATATACTTTGAATTTAAAGGTGTTATTTGTTGTGTGGATGAGAACGTCAGTGAATGGTAATCGGTCATTCGTTTCCTCAAGTGTGAAGTGGATTACCAAGCTCAACTTCTCAGAACCTTCTCTGTATGTTCTGGACGTCACAACACTTAGAACCTTCTCTGTATGTTCTGGACGTCACAACACTTAGAACCTTCTCTGTATGTTCTGGACGTCACAACACTTAGAACCTTCTCTGTATGTTCTGGACGTCACAACACTTAGAACCTTCTCTGTATGTTCTGGACGTCACAACACTTAGAACCTTCTCTGTATGTTCTGGACGTCACAACACTTAGAACCTTCTCTATGTTCTGGACGTCACAACACTTGGGAGCGAGTATGATGTCATACACTTATCAATCCCATGTGATGGTGCTAGGATAATGTTGGCAAAGCGTTTAGTTTCTAAGTGTTCTATGTACAGTGTGTACTTCCCTAGTGTATCTGCGGAGGGATGAGTTCTAGCTCTTGGACCCCGACTTTGCGCTAGCTTCCATTACTGCTATGGGAGTTTGCTCTCCGACTCATTTGGTTTACTTCTATTTAAATAATGCATTAGTAATGCCTCTCTCTTTCTTTCTCTCTCTCTCTCTCTCTCTCTCTCTCTCTCTCTCTCTCTCTCTCTCTCTCTCTCTCTTTTCTCTCTATATATATATATATATATATATATATATATATATATATATATATATATATATATATATATATATCATGAACAATCAGATATTATTTTACATTAATTTTTTCTCTGGTTAGTTTTTAATATTTATTTTAATGGGGTTTTTGATATATTTTTGTCGAATCTGTCCCATTTACTCTGGCTTAGCCCTATTTTATGATTAAAATTATTTGTTTATTAGATTAATTGGTAAAACTTGAAATAATGTTTGCTGAACTTTAATATGGGTGCACATTATGGAGGCTTTGTAATAGACTGATATAAGAAATGTGAATTATATGAAAACTTGAAGGAGTAATTTTGTTCCCACTTGTTCTATTTTTTTTATCAAATAACTGGCATGAAATTGGGGCAAAACGTTATAAGTCTATAACGTTGCCGCGTAGGTGTTTTTTTTCCATAACGTCGTTCATAACAATATGTTAACGTCCTGTTGGAGCAGTTAGCAGGGAAGTACTGAGATAATAACTATTATAATCAGGAGAAAGTGCTAAACCTGTAGGGGAATGCGAGACACTCAGGCTCGATCCAAAGAAAGGGACGATAAGCTCAAACACTGCCTTGGATCAAGAGCTCGTCACCGGCAACATTTATAAGAGTGCGGTACTGGGGACATAATTAGTTGCAAACACACTGTTGTCACACTCTGCAGGTGGATAAACAGACACTCATGAATTTTCATTATATTTTATGTAAAACAGGTACATACATAGAGGCATACACAGTACAAACATTAAACTTTGACATAAAGGCTATAATATAATGAAAACTTACCAGAGTGTGGAGTATAGCGTCGTCCAGACGCACACACAACACTCTTAAACAACTCACACATAACGGAGATAAACACTTGTTTTCATGAACTCTTAATAACACGATTGCAAGCAAATCAGGGAACGGGTGGGACTTGAACCCACGACAAGCGAGTCCTAAAACTCACAGGTCATGAGTTTAAGTCCCACCCGTTCCCTGATTTGATTTTCGGGTGCGAACCTATAATCAATTAACCTTCATACCTTCTACACTGCTCACTGGAGACAGAAACTCAGGAGATTAATTTATCTGTATATTTCGACTCCCTTCTGGGGGGTTATTATTGAGCAATGACAAGTGTTCGTTACACTTTATTCACCTTCTACTCTATATAAACTATGGTATCTATGCCGCATTATACACATGAATGAAAATCCGAACTAGCTCTTCCTTCATCACAACATAATACATCTACAAAATACAAAGATATGGAACAATGCATAACCATATGAGAGACCTGTCTTACTAATCTCCCGTCCGTGTTCTACCTTAATGTCTGCATTTATGTGCTACTCCCTTCCACAGTTTTTTAATTTGCTGAATTTCCCCCAACACAACCTGTTCCCGCAACTCGATCGCTAGCGCACCCAGCTCACACACTGATGTCCGGAGTTCGAATCCCCGGTACGGCTGGAAAACATTAGGACGTGTTTCCGTAAGACACCCGCTGTCCATGTTCACCCATCAGTATAAAATGGGTACCTGGGTGTTAGTGGACTGGTGTGGGTCGCATCCTGGGACAAAACTGACCTAATTTGCCCGAAATACTCTGCATAACAAGGGACTTTCTATATAGTAGTATGTCATTGATGTACTTGTAGAAATGAAGGTATTATTATTATCATTATCAAAACTTCCTCAGGCAGCCCACTGACTGCCCTCCACTACCTCAGTTTAAAGCTTTGACTCCCGTTCTTGAGAGATGAATGACATCTCTTGTATACATGACACCTTTATCGAAAATGGTGTCTGTTAATTATCACTGGTGTTCATCTGATATTCGTCACAATATTTACTTTGCAGTAACTCAAAAAGCATCGAGTAATACACACAGAGAGGTGTGCATCTGTGTATATTCATGGAGAATTTATTTCAGTCCATTGTAGCCTTTGACACTTATGTCGTACGGAGTTTCATTCATGCAAGTTATCCGGGAGTTATGTAATTAAGGCCACAGGGTATATACATAGGTGTGCATATATGTATATGCGCTGAAGGTTTTCTTTAACCCTTATTTTAAGGTATACTACATGTTAGTATCCTTGAGGGAGGTTCTTAGAAGCTAGGGGCTCTTGATCTAAGGAATTGAACCTGAGCTCTAATTCCTTGAATCGAGCCTGAATGCCTTCCATTCCCCAGGGACTGTATGGCCATTTGCGGGGTTTAGCAGTTTCTTATTAAATGTAATATAATAATAATAATAATAATAATTCCATGTTAGTGTCTAAGTTTAATTGAGGTCTAAATGAGCTAGGTGTGCAACAGTAGATAGATCGTAAACCTAAGAAGCTAAAAGCTCTAAATACTCTAGAACTCGTTTAAATCGTGCCTTTAAAACTGAGAGTATTTTTCCATGTAAAGTTTTCCATATTTATTAAGCGTGGTTAGTACTGTCGTTATGCATCTTCTGTTGGAAAAGAAAAAAAACATTTAAAATTAGCTGCGTGAACTTGAAGGACGGCGTTCCGTCAACACAAGAGGGCGATGACAACGCAGTGACGCATTTATGACGTTGTGATTACGTTGTGCCTGTGGATTAGTTGAGCACAAGGTCTTACTCTGACGTAGTAATGGCGTCGTAATGACGTTGTGCTTGTGGATTGGTTGAGTACAAGGTCTTGCCGTCGTGTCTGCCAGGGAGGTTCTCTGCTGTTTGTGTCTCACAACACGTCCAGCTCCTCGCTCATCCACACGGGTTTTCCTTCTTGTGAGTGCTGTCGCGTTTCGTGTTAGTGGTCTCAAGTTACTTGTGTTAAACAATGAAACCTGTATATTCGTGTATGTTATATTAAAAATAAACCGATTTTTTTTGGAATGGAAAGTGACTGTTGAGTATCCAGTACTCTGGAATGTGAACAATTTGACTTGTGTGAAGCTAAGTGATTCGTGTGATAATGAAAATAGTAGATTAGTTATTTTTAAAGTGAAGTAACTTGGGAAGTATAATTGTATGTCGGTTTTGAACGACTACTGGCAAATTAAACTTAAATTACCGAATTCCCTACGACTTGTTTGGGAAATTATACGGTATTTTTTCTTAATTGAAGTTGGCATGGTATACATTGCAGTACTCGTGTTTTTTATCCTTTCTTTGGATATAGAAACGCTATGTTGAATAGTATTTCCTCATTTTAAACTTTATTCCAAAAGATAAAATTATCATTCAAATTGCACAGGGCAATTTTTTTTTTTTTTTTTAATTTACCGGGGCAATTTAAATAGTGGTAGTGAATACAACCGTAAGTCGTGGGAGTAAGACTATATATTTAGTCTTAAGAGCCTGCGATGGACAGTCATATGGTGGGTTATTTACAACTTGTTTCTAATTGTTGAAAGAGTATTTTCAAATTATCATGGAGGTGGGGACAAAGAAACCCATAGTTGCAGCACCCGGGAAATGTGAGGTAATTAGGCCTGATTGTAGGAAGATAGGTAGCTCTTTGGATGAAGATCTTTACTTCGTTCAAGGGTTTTTGAGTTTTTAAATATCAGCTGCAGAAGTTTGTGTTAGGAAACTTTAGCGCTTTGAACATTAATGGTTCGTCCCTTCTAGGGGAGTTGCCTTGATAACGTCGAGGGGCTCATCTATCAGTTTCCTTGATCGAACCTGATTATCACTCATTCTCCTGGACCAGTATTCTCCCGGGATGGCGATAAACCCTTACGGGTTTATCGCCATCCCGGGTTTATTGCTGTCTCCATTAACGTAATCAATCAAGGTGTCTGCACGGTTCTAGTGGCGCGGCACCAGCGAGGACGGATGAAAACCTTGGTGTGACGCTTAGTGTGGCAAGTAACCACAGAAATATTGGCTTCCTTTTTCTTGTATATCGTTTATGAAGTCAGTGACTTTTTTCACTGCTAACTTTAAAAGCAAGGTTTATTTCGCAAATTTATAAAACCTGGGGTTTATATAATGGAAGACCTCGGGCGTGTTCTTCACAATACATTGCAGAATGTTTTACTGACAGTTATTGTGAATGCAGCCATGAGTCTGTGAATGGAAAATTTCCCGTGCATTCAGGTGGTGTTCACAGGTGAGTGAACATCACCTTCCCCTACTCTCCCTCGCAGTGGGTCCAGATTCTCCTCCACAGTTTTTGTTACGTGCGTGTCTGCTCTTCACGACTATTTTTTTTTATAACTTATTCGTATAACATTTAAAATATTGTTAAGCTCTCTAAGTCATATTTAATTTAAATTTAATAATGCATTGAGAGGAAGATTGGAAGTGGTTAAGTGATGAGGAACGTTCAATATACATAAAATTTATCGGCTAGTGTACCTTGTTTGTGGAGTGAAGATTTTCTTTTGTACAGATTGCACAAACTAAGTGGTTAAAAGGCTTAGACTAATTAGCTAGGCGCCTTAACGTTGGTTAGGCGCAAGTTTGTCATGGATGCATATGTTAAGTAACTGTATAATAGTGTAACTAATATTTCTTTCGGAGGGTGCTATTTTAACTAGTGTTATATGGGTGATGCATTAAAGCTCTTCACAAGTGCCGGAGACATGAAGCAGCGGTCACTTGTAATGTTGTGGCCTAAACCTTTTCCAAAATTGGTTATATATTTTTTTTCTTTGTGATGGTAAGCAATTTAGTTTTATGTTTGGTTTTAAAGTAAATATTCTTTCATTTTTTTTATTCTCTTGTAGAATTTGCTTTAAAGCTTTTAGCATAATTTTTTTTTCATGCTGATAAAATCCGCTTTAGCACAGTTATAATGTTCACCGTGATTGCAGTAGCATATATTAAAGTTTGGTTATTAAACAAATGGCATTAGTTGTGAAGTAATTTTGAAATCATAATTTCCCCTGAACTTCAGCTGGATAAGCCTATTTGAAATACCAAGAAGATTTTATATGTGGATTTATACATGGTAAATTTATTAACTAGCAGTTGCCATAATCTATTTGCCTTTAGAGCTTGCACCTGATGCTTTACTTTCCTTCCCTTCACCTCCCCTCCCCCCTCCATTGCCACATTAATCTCCCCCCCCCTAAAAAAGTTACCTCGGTGTTACATTGACGTGTTAGATGCAAAAAATGTAACGCATAAGTAGGTAGTGTAAATTATCTTGAATGACTTGTACAGTGTTTTTATCGTTAACTCCAAATGATTAAAATATTTTGAAGCTCTTAATCTTTTTATTGTATTTAGGTGGAAGATCTAAATCAGTAGGAGTTTAGGGCTTCCACCTGTGGGAATGGGAGGCAATAAAGTTGGATCTAAGGAAGGGTAGAACATTCCTTGCCTCAAGATCCATCACCGGTGAATCTCCCTTTATTTTTATTTTTTATAGTTTTCAAGATAGTACTAGACTGCACCGGAGAAAAAATGTCCTAACATAGCTATTAAGATGTCTAACATGCTAATTTAAAGTCAGTCAGTGTGTTCGAGGCTGAAATCTTTAACGATGTGAAGCCCGGGGGAGAGTGGGTCATGGGGCCCCTTTGGTCTTAACTTCCTCAATCCCTCCCCCTTTCATGATACCGTGGAGTTCATTACCTTTGTAACTTGTTCAGCTATCAAAACTTCGGGGCCCAGTCCCTGGACCCATTATGTGCCTCTAATTTTTTTACTACCCCCAGGATGGGTATGGGGGTGCATAATAGATATTGAACTAAACCCTTCCCCGGGGTTAGCTGTAAATAAAATTTACCATGTATTACATAGTGAACTATAGTGGATCCCAAATTTTTGTCATTGATCCTCACCTAATGTTCCTTCTTGATTTTATATTTTAATTTTTTAATGTTATGTCCTAGTTAAATAGAAATATTTTCCATCTTGTTTTTAACCTTTCAATTCATTATAAATGTTAATGTCCATAGCAGTTAAATGTGAGAGAATAAGTCTTCGTTGCAACTCTTGGGTTAACCGTTGTCGAGGCGCCGGGGTTAACCGTTGTCGAGGCGCCGGGGTTAACCGTTGTCGAGGCGCCGGGGTTAACCGTTGTCGAGGCGCCGGGGTTAACCGTTGTCGAGGCGCCGGGGTTAACCGTTGTCGAGGCGCCGGGGTTAACCGTTGTCGAGGCGCCGGGGTTAACCGTTGTCGAGGCGCCGGGGTTAACCGTTGTCGAGGCGCCGGGGTTAACCGTTGTCGAGGCGCCGGGGTTAACCGTTGTCGAGGCGCCGGGGTTAACCGTTGTCGAGGCGCCGGGGTTAACCGTTGTCGAGGCGCCGGGGTTAACCGTTGTCGAGGCGCCGGGGTTAACCGTTGTCGAGGCGCCGGGGTTAACCGTTGTCGAGGCGCCGAGAGCGCTTTGTGGCAAGATTTACGTATTAGTGATAAATTGCTCGGGTTGGAAAAAAAGGGCACAATACACAGATAACCCGCACATAGGAGGAAGAGACTTGACAATGTTTAGGTCAGAGTTGTGACCATTAACTAGTCGCACAACAGTAACTGTGTGATTAGTTAGTCGGACCGAAACGTAGTCACAAAGTTTTTCTCTTATGTACTCGCCTATTTGTGGTTGCAGGGGTTGATTCATAGCACCTGGGCCCGTCTCTTCACTGATCGCTACTAGGTCCTCTCTCCCTGCTCCATAAGCTTTATCAAACCTAGTCTTAAAACTGTGTATGGTTCCTGCCTCCACTACGTCACTTTCTAGGCTATTCACTTCCTCACAACTGACTTAAGAAATACTTCCTAAACATCCCTTGACTCGTAGTAGGTTATTTGTGTATTGCCCGGGTTTAGCGTTTCCTTGCTATTAAAGTAAGCGCTTTAAAATACACAACTAATATTGGTCGCATTGCACAGCACTAAATTTAACTAAATATTTTATTTTAAATGTTTATACGTATACATCTTGAGCGAGTGAAAGCTCTGGCCGCGGGAGCGGAGCCGCCGCATGATAAAGGCCGTCCGGTTATGACCCGTCCTCTTGAAGCAAACTTATTTCTTTAAACAAGAGTTAAAGAAAATTTCTCTACGTTATTTAGGGTTGGTTTGTGTAAGGAAAATATAACCAATTGCAGTGTACCTTAGCTATTAATAAATCCCGTTATACGTGAAGGTGATAGCAACTTTAAATGCACGAACCTCTTTCCGTAGACTACGATACACAGTCGAATAATAACTTCGTAATTCCACTGTCGCACATAAGCCGTGGTTTGACGACGTTAAGAGGATGGACTTCCGGTTCATGTCATGGGATGGAGTAAGGAAGGGGTGGGTATTTTCCTCGTGATGGGAGGAAGGTAGGCCAGTTGGATGGAACTAATCACTTTTGTATATACATTACTTCATACATAAACAGAAAAATCTTAGACACAAGTGTGCCTGACAATAGGAACTCGGCAAACCTACACCAAACGACAATATTACAAAGATGAATATTGGATAAGGTATCAAACAGAGAAACCCTCAAATTCAAATTTTATTTCCTTGAAAGTTTACATTGAGATTATATAATTACAATGAGTTGCAGTGCAGAGCCACTATCATACCATGGCATTATGGGCAGACTAAATTTAATGATTTACAGACTACTTAATACTAGAGAAATTGATCATAGTTTGAGTTGTACATCTGTTTTTATATTTATAGCAGACAGTAAGTTTACTCAAATTAACAATCTGGGGATATAACATTGGGACAAGTTGAAAGTATTTTACAGGTTGTTTATATCAATAGTAAATAATTAAATTATATTATGGGAATATAACATTGTGCGTTGTTGAAAGTTTACAGTATGAGAATGCTACAATTGTGTGTAAGGCAGTATTGTTTTGGGCAGGTATTTATACCACCATGTAGTACAAGTAATGTATGAACTTTGGGCATCTAGTTTTGAAGTTTTAAGATTTAGGTAATTGGGAGATTTTTTGGTAAAGTGAAGTATTGAGTTTTTAGTTTAGGGCGAGTATGTGGTTTTTGAGACATCTTAAATTGATGTTCAGACCGGGTTACTTTAGTATTTACTGGTGATGAATTCCAAATTTTGGGGCCCTTTATGTACATAGTTTTATAAATGAAAGGGTATTAGGAGCAGACACGACCATAGACCACCTTGAGCTCTTTTTATAAACAAAGAATAGTTTTTTTCATTCATTGTTTTAACTTTTTTTTTTAGGATATCGGCTGCCTTTTATTGTATTAAGACCACCACTTCCATAAAAGTTTAGAACAGCCACATATAATACTTTTCATATATTTTTTAATGTTCAGGAGCCACAAAAAAATATTACTTTAAAATATTTATAAATAAAAAATACAACTATATAGTAGTCCTACTCACCAAAGCAGAATATATTAAGGCTCTGCTCGTTGAAGACTGTCTTCATCTGTCTAGTTAACAATTTAAAATCTAGCTAGTAGGATATCAAAGCTGTTTTAAGAAGCTCAGTGAGGCGGCTGTTAGTGAGGATTGCAGTGTTTTGACCAGATAAATTTCATTACAGAGAAGTCACGGCATTAAGTTATTGATCCTAAAAGAATCATTAGGATTCGGATACTTTGCTTCTGGGTTTCGTCTCCAAAAGGAAGAGATGAGCTTTCATGAACTAGCTTCAAACCCGCATCTTCCTGCAGATCAATAAGCTCTTGTTTTTATTTAAGCAACATCAGAGGCAAAATATGCAACAACCAGGACACCCATCGTTGATGACATCAATCACTAAAAGATTGAAAAGAAATTCAAAACATGGTTTCAAAATCATTATGAAGTTTGTTTCCTTCGTATTGTTTCTTAAAATTAACTGTCTTTAATTTCAACATCAGGAAAAGCAATTATTCTTAATTTAAGGTTGGGAAAGTGGTCAAATTTTTGTTGCCAGATCTTTGAAAAATCTTTATTTTGTTCTGAAAATGATTGGGCAAGTTCTGTAATAACTTTGTTCCTACCTTGAGGTGTCAGATTTAAATATTGAAGGTGTTGCATAATAGAGAACATTCGATCCCGTACCCATTCGTGATCTGGTTGTGGGTATTTTTTTTTTCATGAAAGCAATGGTTGGTTCAAAAAATAGCAACAAACTTGTTCAAAAGATTGGTAGTTGACAGCCATCTTGCAATATAGTAGATTGAAAGGTCTCTTTACTTTTCTTGAAGCTTCAGCTCCTCAGTAAAATTTCTAAATTCACGATGTGGTTTTGCACTTTTCCGAATGAAATTCACAATTTCTAAAACTCCAAATTTATGACATTGAGATTTCTAAATGTTCAAGGTGGATGATATAATGGATAGTCATTCATGATAGTTGAGATCATACGTCAATTGCCCAGCTAGGCCAATATTTTGACCTACCATAACTGGTGCTCAGTCTGTTGCAATGCTAACAAGTTTAGAAATTTTACTGAGGAGCTGAAGCTTCAAGAAAAGTAAGAGACCTTTCAATGGTGATTGAACATTTATTTAATAAAGCTTTTTTTGACATTTTTCATGTCTGTACCTTTTATGGTTTCCTTTAACCTTATCAGGTCTAAGAATTATTCTTTTACATTTCCATAGTTTGTAATATCTTTAATATCTGTAGATTCATCCAGTGCAATACTGAAAGCTACGTAAACCCCTGTGGTTTAGCGCTTCTATTTGATTATAATAATAATACTGAAAGCTACGTAGCTTTACAGATCTCACTGCAGTGAACATATGATTGTAGAACTAATTTCAGAAACTACACTCAGTAGTGCGGCTGGAGATAAGAATTTGTTCTCTTGTCTTAAGTTTTGAGTTCTCTGGAGCTAGAATTGCAATCACATCACCAATGTTCTTTTTTACAAATTATCGATGACTAAAGTTTACTTAAAGCAATATTCCAAGCTACAACAAAACTAGCTTCAAATTCAAAAAATTCATTCTTTATTTCTAGTAATATACATAGTGGGGTGTAATTATAGTAATGTACATTTTATGAAGTAGATATTACAAGATGGCCAGTAATATGCCTTGGTATGCCTAGGCTTTTCAGGCAGTCTTATGATAGGTCTTACTCAATAGTGACACAATGATTATACTGATTGTAAGGTTAGGTAATTGTAGTGATTAATTGGTTTACAATATTGAGGTATTGAAATTTAGACATTTAAGAATCTAACAATTAGTTTATATATTAATGGTAAAGGTGATGTATTGGCATAATACCGTTTCTATATTGGAGTGTCTTAGGCAAACTTATGACTAGCTTAAGAATTATGAAGCAATAGTTGTATAAGAATTTTAGTCAGGCATGTGAAATTAAGGGGAATCAAATATCTGTAAGTGTCTTTTGATGTGGATATGTGCAAGATAAAGTAGTGTTCGTGTGGTTAGCTACCGGTTGGGTGCGTAAGTGAGAAGATTTTTTTAACGGTGCTTTTGAAAGTGAGAGATTGTCTGCAGTTCAGTAGCCAAACAATTTGCTTAGAGGGAAAATAGGTTTTGTCGAGTTACTAAAATATTTTTTCTTTTTCGCAGTTCTGATTAAAGAGGAAATTGATGCAATTTTTTAATGGTTACATTCATGATGAAGCTTTGTGACAGATAAGGCACAGAGCCTTTTTCACCTTTAACAATAAAAGCAATCGTCCTATTCTTGTTTCAGTTTTATACTCTCTGTAGCTCGATCATTTTAAACAAGGGTTTTTGTAACTTTAAAACCAATTTTAAGTATTAATCAGAAAAGTACTAATCAACACCACTGCACTAGTTATGGCCTGGTGGCTAGAACTCTCGCTTCACACGGAGGGCCCGGGTTCGATTCCCGGCGAGTGGAAACATTTAGACGTGTTTCCTTACACCTGTTGTCATGTTCACCTAGCAGCAAATAGGTACCTGGGTGTTAGTCGACTGGTGTGGGTCGCAGCCTGGGGGACAAGATTGAGGACCCCAATGGAAATAAGTCCTCGATGACGCACTGACTTTCTTGGGTTATCCTGGGTGGCTAACCCTCCGGTGTTAAAAATGCGAAGAAAATCTTATCCGCTATCACGGCAAGCGTGCAACTTGTGTACTGCAGGAAGTGATGGCACAGTCCAGTTGCATCATCCGTACTTGTTTAAAACATGTGTTGATTATGTTCAGCGAGTTTAACAGCAGTTTAGACACAATGCATGTGTATGTTTGAAAAGATAATGTGACTTATGTGTGTGTGTGTGTGTTACCATTTTGTCCTAGGCACATGTCGATTAGACACTAGGCCTGTTGTATGTATGTATGTGTGTGTGTAACGAAACACTTCGAAATGTTTCGGCCCCGCCGGGAATTGAACCCGGGCCCTCCGTGCGTGAAGCAAGAGCGCTAGCCACCATGCCATCGGGGCGTGTGTGTGTATGTACTCCCTAATTGTGGTTGCAGGGGTCGAGAGACTGTTCCTGGCCCCACCTCTTCGCTGTCTGCTACTGGGTCTCTGCTCTCCCTGCTCCATGAGCTTTATCATACCTTGTCTTAAAACTATGTATGGTTCCTGCCTCCACTATATCTTTCTCTAGACTATTCCACTTCCTGACTACTCTGTGGCTGAAGAAATGATTCCTAACATCCCTTTGACTCATCCGAGTCTTCAGCTTCCAGTTGTTCCCTTGTTTCCGTGTTCCCTTGTTTCCGTGTTCCCTCTCTGGAACATCCTGTCACTGTCTACCTTGTCAATTCCCCGCAGTATTTTGTATGTCGTTATCATGTCTCCTCTGACCCTTCTTTCCTCCAGTGTTAGTCCTATTTCCCTCAACCTTTCTTCATAAGACAGACCCCCCCGAGTTGTGGAACTAACCTTGTCGCAAACCTTTGCACTTTCTCCAGTTTCTTTACGTGCTTGACCAGGTGTGGGTTCCAGACTGGTGCTGCATATTCTAGTATGGGCCTGACGTACACAGTATACAGTGTCTTGAATGATTCCTTGTTAAGGTAACGGAACGCTAATCTTAGGTTTGCCAGTCGCCCATATGCTGCCGCAGTTATCTGGTTGATGTGTGCCTCCGGAGACGTGCTTGGCGTTACTCGCTCCAAGGTCTTTCTTCTTTGCCGAGGTTTGTAGCCTTTGTCCGCCTAGCTTGTACTGTCAGCGGTCTTCTTTGCCCTTCTCCGATCCTCATGACTTTGCATTTGGAGGGATTGAATTCGAGAAGCCAGTTGCTAGACCAGATGTCGAGCTTGTCCAGGTCTGTTTGCAGCCCTGCCTGGTCCTCTTCCGATGTGATTCTCCATTATTTTCACATCATCCGCGAATACACTTCTGAGTCGTGTGTGTGTGTGTGTGTGTGTGTGTGTACTCCTATTTGTGGTTGCAGGGGTCAATTCATAGCTCCTGGCCCCCTCTTCACTGATCGCTACTAGGTCCTCTCCCTGCTCCATGAACTTTATCATACCTCTTCTTAAACCTACATCACTTGCTAGACTATTCCACTTCCTGACAACTAAAGAAATACTTCCTAACATCCCTTTGACTCATCAGTCTTCAGTTTCCAATTGTAACCCCTTGTTTGTCCTATCTCTGGAACATCCTGTGTCCACTTTGTCTCCCTTAACCCTCCTGTCCTCTAGTGTCAGCAGGCCGATTTTCCTTAACCTTTCTTTGTAGGACATTCCCCTTAGCTCTGGAACTAGTCTTGTTGCAAACCTATGCACTCTAATTTCCTGACGTGCTTGGCCAGGTGTGGGTTCCAAACTGGTGCTGCATACTCCAGTATGGGCCTGACGTACACGGTGTACAGTGCCTTGAACGATTCCTTACTGAAGTATCGGAACGTTATTCTCAAGTTTGCCAGGCGCCTATATGCTGCAGCAGTTACCTGGTTGATGTTCACCTCTAGAGATGATGATGATGATGATAATAATAATAATAATAATATTTTTATTTGGACATGATACAAAGAATTACATTTGGTTATTGAGATTACATGAGGTGTACATGCCAAAAGCCCCTAGTATGCAGGGCATTTTGGGCAGACTTAAAATTAACTTAAAACTAAATTGTAAGAATTTTTGTAGATAGTATACAATGAGTAAAGGTGAGTATTTAAGCTATGAAATTTGAACATAGTTTTGTACTTTTGTCTTCATTATAAAATTAATTAAATCAGATTAAACAAATTAAAGCAATAATAATAATAAAATAGTTATGGTTGATAATTTATAAAATAAGTAAAGTTGCATATCTAAGTTATAGTTTGAATATAAGTTGAACATATCAATTAATTGTAGCAATTTATTGCAGCAATGCAACTAATTGAGTGAGATAACAATTTAAAACAATTAATTGCATTGCAGTTAGTTTACATGGTCATTATAATGTAAGTGTTGTGGGAATAATTAGGTAAGTATGTATTATTCATAACAGGTTTTTCATTCATTCATTCGTTCATTCATACATTGGTATACATTGGATACATTGGTATTATACTCGCCCCAAAATCCTTTGGCCACCTACCCTATACTGTCTGTGATCTTCTTGCCCTTCCCCAATCTTCATGACTTTGCACTTCCTGGAGTTGAACTCCAGGAGCCAGTTGCTGGACCAGGCCTGCAGCCTGTCAAGATCCCTTGTAGCTCTGCCGGGTCCTCATCAGATTGAATTCTCAACTTCACATCTGCAAACAGGGACACTTAGGAGTCTATTCCTTCCGCCATGTCGTTCACAAATACCAGAAACGGCACCGGTCCTAGGACAGATCCCTGTGGCACCCCGCTCGTTACAAGAGCCCACTGACACCTTGCCATGTACCATGACTCGCTGTTGTCTTCCTGACAGGTATTCCCTGGTCCATTGTAGTGCCTTCCCTGTTATCCCTGCCTGGTCCTCCAGCTTTTGCACTAATCTCTTGTGTGGAACTGTCAAACCCCTTCTTAGTCCAAGAAAATGACATCTACCCACCCTTCTCTTGTCTGACCATCGTCACCCTGTCATAGAACTCCACTAGGTTTGTGATGCAAGATTTCCCATCCCTGAAACCATAGTGGCTGTCATTGATGAGCTCTTTCCTTTCTAGGTGCTCCACCACTCTGGAGATAATCTTCATGACCTTGCTTACTATACATGTCAGTGACACTTTTCTGTAGTTTAATGCTTCATGTCTCTCCTTTTTTAAAATTCCGACTACATTTGCTGTCTTCCATACTTTAGGTAGTCACTGTTTCGATAGATGAAAATTGTTAGTGGTACACAGCACCTCTGCTCCCTCTCAGGACCCATGGAGAGATATTATCCGGCCCCATTGCCTTTGAGGTATCTAGCTCGCTTAGCAGCCTCTTCACTTCCTCGGTTGTATGTATTGTGTCCAACACTTGGTGTTCCCCACCTCTGCATCTTTCTGGAGGCCCTTCTGTCTCCTCTGTTAACACTTCTTTGAATCTCATGTTGAGCTCCTTGCATACTTCATGGTCATTTCTTGTGATCTCCCCTCCTTCCTTCCTCAGAATGATTACCTGGTCCTTGACTGTTTTCCTCCTGATGTGTCTGTACAACAGCTTTGGGTCAGATTTGGCTTTTGCTGCTGTCATTCTCAGTCTTTGGGCCTCCCTTCTTACCTGTACATATTCATTTCTGGCTCTACGACTGCTCTCCTTATTCTCCTGGGTCCTTTGCCTTCTATACTTCATTCTCTAGCACACTTGGTTTTGGCCTCCCTGCACCTTTGGGTGAACCAAAGGCTCATCCTGGGTTTTTCGTTATTTGTTACCCTTGGTTACAAACCTCTCCTCAACTTTCTTTCATATTGTCATATTCCATCTCGTTTACTGACTTTCCTGCCAGTTCTGTCCCTGTCCGTGTCGTGCGAATAGGTAAAATTGGGCAATTAGCAATAACTCGTTTAAAATTTAGTACTTTCTAAAAAAAATTCTTATACGTTTAAAGATATATATTTTTCCTTTTATGTTAATGTAAAAATTAATTTTGTACCAAAAGAACCTTGGAAAACTTTTCTAACCTTATTAGAAAATGCGTAATTTAATTTAGCCTAATCCAACCTTTGATATACCTTCAAAGAGTTTCGAGAGTTTATCTACTTTGAGCCCAGCCATAGGCCAGGCTTGTCTGGTGCTTGCCTGGTCAACCAGGCTGTTGCTGCTGGAGGCCTGCTGCCCCACATATCCATCACAGCCTGGTTGATCTGGCACCTGGTGAAGATACTTGTCCAGTTTCCTCTTGAAGGCTTCTACACTGGTTCCAGCCGTGTTTCGGATATCTTCTGGTAAGATGTTGAATAGTCTGGGACCCCGGATGTTAATACAGTGCTCCCGTATTGTCCCCACCGCACCCCTGCTCCTCACTGGGTTTATTTTACACTTCCTCCCATATCTCACTCCAGTATGTTATGGCAGTGTGCAGATTTGGGACCAGGCCCTCAAGTACTTTCCAGGTATATATTATCATGTATCTCTCTCCAACTACAGTAATACCCCGGCTTTCATCGTTAATCCATTCCAGAAGGTCGGCCGAAATCCGAAATGGACAAAAACCCGAAGTAATAATTCCCATAAGAAATAATGTAAATCCAATTATAATCAGTTTCAGACACCCCCCAAAAAAAGACTATGTAGTGTTGCAGCTCTTCAGTGGTTAGCTCTTCCCTGTGGTTATCCAACTCTTCCACATCCTGGCCACTCACATCCAACCCCATGGACTTCCCCAAAGCCACAATGAATTCCACAACAGGCTTAGGGTTGTCAAGTTTACACTAACTTTTATTAAGTTAGTAATAGAACTAGGCATTTAAAAACACAATGAAAAGTAAAATACATACACAGTACATTCATTACTTTCCTTAAAATATTTGTAGTCTTAATGTGGGGCAAGAGGTGAGTGGTACTGTATTTATTTGTAGTCCCAGGCAGATGTAGTCTACCTGGGCTATACCTACCGGCTACATACACTGCAGCCCACAGCCATATTACCATCGACATACCATGTTCATTGAGTTTAATAGTTTCTAACTACTACCTTTAGATGCCATCATAAACAAATTGAGAAGTAATGAATAATTCATGCCGAGAATTGTAAAAAAGTTATGTATTAAGGGCGGTGACTGGGGCCAGATGCAGATTCCTACAGTTTTCTCTAATGCTGGACCAGAGAAAATGTAATGTTTTCCCTAACACTCTTCCCTCAATAACATATAAACATTGCATGTTTGTGCTATGTAATGCATTTCTTGTATAATTTTGAAGAAAATATCATAGATGGATTAATGAAAATATGACATTTAATGTGCCCAAGAGCGAGTCACGAACGTATGAGCAGCTCAGGTGCACGCGTCTGGTACAGACTATTTCCAAGCGGATATACAAAACCGGGGGTGATTTTGCCGAAAAGTGCTTGAAATCCGAATTGTAAGATTTCCGCACCGGACGAAAACTGGGGGTCCACTGTAAATATGTTTTGGATAATAAACTCAATGAAATATTTTTTTCAGTAGGTTCAGAATGATTTTTGTGACATTAATGCATACACAAATATTTGCTTGCCTTATTTGGTGACCCACCTATGACAAAATTTCCTGACTTTTTGGCAGCAACTTATTTATTACACACACTTTGATAACCCTTCCTTTAGCACTCCTCACAGCCCCTCCTAGCTTTACCTTCATTGTCATTTCCACCCTCATTTATCCTTCAATCCTGCATCATTTCCTACCCTGAAGCACTGTACGACCCTGGTAGATTTAGCACTTCCTTTTGATTATAATAATTGCCTTATTCAAAAAAGAACGTTGCTATTTAAGCCAGAATTGCAAGTTTTACCTATTCAGCATGACATTAGTATGTCATGCTGAATAGGTAAAACTTTAAATTTTGGCTTAAATAGCAACACTCGTTTTGCCAAATACACGGCAAGTGAAAATTTGTGTACTGTATGTAATAATTTAGCAAAAATATTTCTGAACCTAATGCAAAAAAAAATAATTTCCATTGTTTATTACTAAATTATTGTAAACTTGTCTAAAATATACAGGAGGCTCTCCACATTCACGAGGGTTAGGGGATCAAGAACCTTGCGAATGTTGAAAATTTGTGAATGTTTGGTGTACAAATATATTGTAGGGAAATATAATAATAGCATTTACTTAGCCTAACAATACTGCTTCCTTAACCTATTGAACCATGAACAATCATAAAACACTGTACATGTTATGGTTTAATAACGATTAATGAACAAACAAAACACTCGCCACTTGTAAGGTTAGGCAGATGAACTCTGACGACTTGTGATGATAATGACTATGATGATAATGATAGCCATGTAGTTACTGATGACAGTTGAATTGAGGTGATTATCTGGAGTGTAACTGCATGGCATGACAGTGTTTGGATTCTAACTCTTTTACTGCCAGCGTCACTGACAATAGGCGGCTGGGCATTCGCGAATGATCGAAGCTCGCGAAAGTGGAACTCGCGGATGTGGAGGGCCTCCTGTATTTACTTGGATTAGGCTAAATTAAATTGTACTTGTTATAATAAGGTTAGATAAGTTTTCTAAGGTTTTGGTACAAAATTATTAATTCTTACATTAACATAAATGAAAAAAATATATATTTAAACTTATAAGAGAAAATCTTAAGACTTAATTTGCGTTCTTGCTAATTGACCAATTTTACCTATTTGACACATTATATATATAATTAAAATATTGGTACATATATTGCTATAGATTAGATTATATTAAGATAACATTTTAAGGAAAAAATGGCAGTGAAACCCAATACTATTTGTCTTGGGAGTCAAAGTAGCTTCTGGAGCTGCAAGCGGCTAAGAGTCGCAGTGTGTCCACGTCTGTGTATACACATTGCCAACAATACTTTGCTTCCTTAAATTGTGCATTATTGAATTTTGTTGCACTAGCCTCTCATCACAGGATGCTATATATCTACAGATTTATTATTATAATCAAATAGTATATATATCTACAGAAATTTGCTATAGAATACAGTGCCAAGAAAATCCCTCCAGTATATGAGCTTTATAGAACTATCATAAGACAAATCAATACATTTGTAATACTATATAATTTTTACTACCTAATAATGTACTATCTAATAATGTATGTTCAAATGTATTGCTCCATAATTAGTATTAGTATTAGTCTGCTTGAAATGCCTAGGCATGCTAGTGGCCTTCTTTGTATTTAACATTTTATAATATGTAAACCACACATTGTAAGCTTTACAAGGAAATAAACATTTTGATTGACTCAGCACTGTAATGACCCTTGTGGGTTTAGGGCTTATTAGATTGCCATAATAAAAGTTTTACTGGTGTCTCTATTTTGGCATCTTCTCAAGGAAGAGGTGCCTTGATGCCAGTGAGGGGCTCTTGATCCAAGGAATGGGACTTCTCCCCCTTCCTTAAATCGAACCTGAATGCCTCATTCCCAGGCGGTAGATAACCACTATTGGTTTAGCGCTTTCTCCTGATAAAATCATCATAAATACCTGTTGCCTCTTCCTGGTTTATTCTTTTTCTTACTGCTTAACTTGGTTTACATGATACTTTGGTTTGCTAGAGACTGCTACCTAACTGGCCCAGTTTGGCATTTTCTGTAAGCGTAAATAGTGGACCTTTTAATCTCTACCGAGGATAATTTGGGCACCGCCTTGACTACCTAACTGCAGCGTCAGTGACTTAAAAGCTGAAAAAGAACGTAGGTCTGAGGCATAACTACTGCTCACTCATCATAAAGCAACAGTTTCATGGGCCATAGCACTTGTACTCTAAGAGTTTAGGGAAGTACTGTATTTTATTTAAAACTTTTTTTTTTCTCCTGGCGCAGGTTGTGAGGTAGACTGGTGTGGGCAGCATGGGCCGTGGAGTGGAGATGACTGGCTGTGGCAAGTTTGTCCGCTTCCTCATGTTCGCTATCAACTTTATTATTTGGGTCTGTAGCTACACAAGCTTTCTGCCAGTATTTTGTAGATAATGTACAACCCCACAGTAGTTTCATAATTAAAATTATATAGCTAATTAGGTTTACCTGAGGGGAAAAAAAGGTTTGAAAAAATAAACTTTTTAAATACGTATCTGCTATTTGTACTTAAATTTCAGAATAGTACGTATTTTATTTCTATTTAATTGTCCATAATATGAAGTAGGAAAATTAAACTGTATTAATGCTATTAGTGTCTTGTTGCATTTTGAATGTTTGAAAAAAAAATAATGGAAAGTTAAGTTTTTCTTTATTTTGCAGGTATCAAGCATAGTAATATTAGTGTTAGGAATATGGACAGTTGCGGACCGACCATACTTAGAGCGGTTGCTGGGAAGTGAAATGTACATGACAGCTGCTTACATTCTTATTGGCACTGGTTGTGTCATATTCTTTGTCTCTTTTCTTGGGTGCTTTGGTGCCCTCAGAGAAGTTAAATGTATGCTGCTCACGGTAAGTAATTGCCCTAGTTTCCATTTCTTACATTTTTTTTAATAGTTTGACACGTAAGAGCTGGGGTTCTCAACCTTTTCTGTGCCTGGCACCCCTAGGAAATGTTTTGATTAAAAGTTGCACCCCTTACAAAAGTAATATCACTCTTGCCTAAAATGCAAATATAAATTAAGCTATTAGAAAAGATTTGGTAAAATAAACAAATTGTTTCATTAAGACACTGTCGAACCCCCTGAAATGCCATCTCGCACCCCTTGGGGGTGCGTGCACCTCTGATTGGTAACCCCTTGCATTAGAATTTTAAGTTTTTCTATTAGTAATAATAAAGAACATTACAGCATAAAGAAAAAAAATTTAGTAATAAAGTTTATAAGATACTGTTTAGTTATAATTTTCTTTCCTCAGTATTTTATCGTCGTTCTGCTGCTCTTCATAATCCTCCTGATTGGTGGCATCCTTGGCTATGTTTTTAAGGACAAAGCTAGGATCAACATGAACCATGCAATGTTGAATGCCATGAAGGAGTACAAGATTGATTCTGATTCTCCATACACCAAAGCTTGGGATGAAACTCAACAAGCAGTAAGTTTTTTTAAATAATAAATTGTCAGCAAAGATAACCAGATAGCAGAATTGAATGGACATAAATTTAGTAAAATATTAAACTAATAAAATGAAATAGCTGGTGCTTAGGCTAGATAATCTGCATACATTATTCTATCACGTTCACTTGAGGTAAAATGTCTGAGGGTAATCTCGAGGGAAAACTCTTCTCCCCTCCCCCACCATTTTTTTTTTTTCCAAAATCATAAGCGATACCTGTATCTCAACACTAGCCCTCTGTACCTAAACACGCAAGAGGAATATAGTTCAGGACGGCCATAAAACTAATACTGAACAACGTTTTTAAATAAAATATAAAAAAAAACTAAAATATAAAAATGTGCAAATGTTCATTAGTGTTAAGTATGCATGTTTGTGGATGTATGGGTATATTAAGACATTAGTTAAAATTAAAAAAAAAAAAAATTCAATGTCCAGGACTGATTTTTCATGATAGGTTCTCCAGTTCAAAGAAATTGAAAGCTCTGTAAATGACACTGAAAGACCAACTTGCAAGATAGGCAAACCAGCACACTACTGGTATACTGATAGTGCCTTGTGTTTGGTATACATTAAGCATACCTAAGTGGGAATTAAGTTCCACATTGTAGTGCTTCTGTAGTAAACTGATTAATTTAAACTTTAAAACTTCAATTGAAGACATTTTTATTAACCTGACCATTTCTTATTTCAAACTACTTGCATACAAGCAAATACTTTCAGTGCCTGCTATGCAGCTTAACTCTAGTTTGAGGGCTGGATACATTAGTAGGTGCTCAGTGTTGAAGCATGCTAGTACAGGGGTCCCCAGCAAATGAGATGCATTTCTGAAAATAGTTTGGAAACCAGTACATATTCTAATCTGAAAACTAGTATTTCAATAAAACCTTAGTCTTAGCAAGACTAACCTCGGTGTAGGTGCTGTACCATGAAAATGGTAATTGGGTAAAGGATACATCTTAGTCAGATCATAAGCAGATAATTAATTCCATGTATGAATAATGAACAAACATGTATTTAGTCATAAGCTTTACCCTTCTTATTTTTTAGATGAAATGCTGTGCCATAGCACATCAAGAGGAATGGCCAACAAATAACAAGGAGTTTTCAATGTCTAATCTCCACGTTCCAAAATCGTGCTGTAAAAAAGATGACACTTCAGGAGAGGTGAGAGGCTTGTTTTATTCACTATTCTTTAAGTTTGTCCTCCAGTGGGTAATCACCCTGATCAAATTTAGAGATAACGATGTTTGAGGGGTAATTCATCTATTAAATGAACGTGTAAGAGACTACACATTTTCTAGTACGTAGGTAATATTTTAAAGTACGTACCAAGGTACGTACAGTGAAACCCAGAGTTTCGGATACCCTGACTTATCTGCTGCTTCGAGTTTCGGTCTTTTTTTTTTTTTTTTTTCTCCCCTAATTTTGCCCCGACTTTCGGCCGTTGCCCTGACTTGCGGCCAGCGTACCAGACCTGTCCGCTTGCGCGCCTCGCCATGCAGGCGCCATGAGCCAGTCTAGTGTTTACCCTTGAGTGAACATTACCCTGTGTGCTCATCCAAACATTTCACAATAAATTCATTGTTTATTTATTGATTGTGACTGTGAAATAAGTCACCATGGGTCCAAAGAAGCTTCCTAGTGGCACTGCTGTGGTAAACAGTGAGGAACACCATAGAACTGAAGAAAAAAATAGTAGAAAAATGAGTGGCGTATGTGTGGGGGAGCTTGCCAGGATGTATGAAAAAAAACAAATCTATGTATCTCTTCTATCCTGGCAAAGAGAAAAGAACTGGAGGAAGCTGATGTTGCAAAAGGTCTTGACATGTTTGCCAAAAATAGATCAAAAACAGTGGAAGAGGTTGAGAAGTTGGTGTGGATAAACAATACACAGATAATAGGTGATAGTATTTCTGAGGCCATTATATGTGAAAAGGCAAGGTAGTTGCACACAGATCTTGTCAAGAAAATGCCTGGAACCAGTGCTGATGTTAGTTTACAGCCAGCAGAGGCTGGTTTGACAAGATTTAAGCATAGTGGCATACAGTGTGATAAGGCATGGTGAGGCAGCCAGTTCAGACAAACGCTGAAAAATTCATAACTGTATTTAAGGGGTACGTAGACACTGAAAAAATTCTAACCCCCAACACGTGTGTAATTATGAAACAGGCCTGTTTTGGAAGAAAATGCCAAACAGGACCTAAATTACTCAGGAGGAAAAGGCACTGCCAGGACACAAGCCTATGAAAGACAGGCTAACTCTTGTTTTGTTCTAATACTAGTGGAGATTTTAAAGTGAAGCCTTTACTCTTGTATCACTCAGAAAATCCCAGTGTGTTCAAGAAAAACAATGTCGTCAAGGATAGATTGTGTGTTTTGGAAAGCTAATAAGGCATGGGTCACAAGGCAAATTTTTAGTGGGTCCATAGTGTTTGGCCCTAGTGTGGAAAAATACCTCCAGGAAAAGAAATTGTCACTCCAGTGCCTCCTGCTCATCCTCCAAACTTGGCAGACTATTTGTCTAGGGACTTCAAGTTCATCACAGTAAGTGCTTTTGTAAGTATTTTTGGGGGTCTGAAATGGACTAACCTACTTTACATTATTCCTAATGGGAACAAATTCATTCAGTAATGGCACTTAAACAGCCTTCTGGAACGAATTATGGTCGAAACTCTGGTCCACTGTACTTGGAGAAGAAAAAATTTCTAGGTAGATGTGTTTAGACTTCATTCTTTCAGAATTTTTGGCCATAAGTGATGGAAATCAGTGGAACACATTGAAAGATGGCAGTTAATTGGAAACATTTGCTGTAATAGTTGACAAATTATATATCCTACATTTGAATTCATAAGCTTGATACAACTCAATATTATGTGAAAGCAAAGGAGGCTAAATGTTAAGGTCAATTGTTCAAGTAGGACAGTATGAATTTGAATGCATCATACTACGTGGCTGAAAATGGTAATGAAAAGGCATGTGTAGATGGTGGAAATATTTTACATGTGTGAAGGAACTTGTTAGTTTTACTTAAATTATAAAAATGACCAGTACGTATTTGTGAAAGATGTTTTTAAAATATTCTAATGGCACTTTTAAAATGTCACTATTTTAACATTTAATTAAACTAGTGATAGGTGATGAAATATGAAACTCTTCAAAGAACATGCCTCTTAAATGATTAAAATCAAATGTAAAGCTGGCTGAAATTAGTTTTTTCTTCAAATAATTTTTTTTAGTATTTCTCCTGTAGAATTCTTTCAACAAACTGGCTGTATCCCACTGAGGCTGTAGAATTATTAGTATTTAATGCAGAAATTAATATTTTAATTTTGAAATTTTATTTCCCATATTTTGAGAATGGGGAAAGATATTTTAAAAACGGTATAACACTTGAAAGTTTAATTTTTAAGTACATATTTGCTTAAATTTATAAAGGGTTTATCAGGTAATAGAATAACTTAAAAATTTCAGATGCTGGACTGTCAGAAAAACCCCACGAAGGAAAATTCTTACACTGAAGGCTGCTTTTCCAAAGCGATCAGTTTTGTGGAAAATCATGCGCTTATTATTGGAGTTGTTGGTATTGCAGTTGCAGTCATCACGGTAAGCACTCTCCCTCTTATTTTTTTAAATTGTGAATTTGTAACTGTTAAACGTTTTAAAACACTAAAGTAATGTTGCAAAAATTAAAATTGAAAAGTTAATAATTGCAGCTGGTATGCTAGTGTTTGCTTCCACTGCCTATGGTAACACTACTTGGTCCTATTTTAAACTATTGTGCCACTAGTTTTACCCCCTTCCTGTCTTCTCATTGCTTACCCATTCTTTCCATTGGGACTTGTATTCAGGGAATGATAGCCCCATAAGAGTCATACAGCATCTGGGCTTTTTCACAAGTCTTCCTGTGCACTTGATTTGTAGGTGCTTGCTAAGGGCAGGCGTAATTCTCGTGCAATTAGTACTGTATCAAGTATCATTTAAGTATCTGGATGGAAGCCTGTGGTTGGTTGGGTGGTCCTCAGCCCAGGGTAGGAATGTGTAGCTAGTCATTCATCCAAACTGTTCCCTTATGCAGTGGCAGGGTTAAGGTATCTCGACTTAAATATGAAGGGTTGCCTCTGCAACCCTTTCCCTCCCTATCACTGGATGTTTGGCTGAATAACATCCTGATCATTTGTTTGGACTAAATATGACCCTAGTTTGAATTAGATTCCAGAGATTTAATGAAGAGGTCATTATCCAGAGATCTCCCAGCTTCCCCACCAAGTGCAGTGCTGGAATTGCTTCAACAGATGGTCGATTATGTTACAGAAGTACTAAAGTTTCTTGACTGTTGGAGATCAGCTACACAGCACAAGGGTGTGGGGGCCCTGTTTCCTGGGTCACCTAGTCCTGGGAAAGGAAAGGTTACAGGCAAAGGCTGCTGTAATATGCTCCCTTGTAAACCTCTCCCTTAAGTGACTACATGGGCCATGTGTGTACAGACTCAAGTTAGTGTTCAGCAAAATGTGGTGTTTATCTGCCCTCCAACATGAATTTACAGAGATGAACCTGTATGTTGAGGATTGGGGGCATGCATCTTATCAATAGCCACATGTTAGCAGAAGGTCCTGTTCCTGCTTTGTAGCTTGTGGCATGCAGCTGACAGGGAAGACGTTTTAACTCTTGTACCACAGCTTGTACATTTTGCCGACATAATTTTTATAATTACTGGGGTACCTGTAGGGATCTCTAAACTTTCAGGAGTATCTTCCCATTTAAAATTTAATGGGATTAACTGATTATTTTAACTTGGTTTGATCATATTACTAACTATATTCATGCAAGTACGTAGTGTGCTTGTGTTGTATAACATTTTTATATTGCTAAGAGCATTGAATGATCTTGGTTCCTCCCTTTACTTGCCTGATAGCTATATCATGGAAGGTAAACTGAAGAGGTACCTGGTTGCATTCACATTAAAAAGTTATCTTGTAAAATAATCTTGTGCTTTTCAGGGATAAAATATTCAATGACTGTATTTTGAATATGTAGGTAGTGTAATCCATAATTTTTTTTTTTCTCCATATGCAGTAAAATATACTTATATTTTAACATTTCTCTCTCAGGTTCTTGGACTCATTTTGTCAATTGTTCTGTTCAAGATGATAGACTGAGCTTCAAATGCTACACTGTCGGTGTTGAAGAGCCTTGCAAACTGGTGAACATTAGATTAGTTTAAAAATATCTTTGTAATGCCTTTGAGGTCTGGATTATGCTGAGGTTGTAATGTTTGCTGAAATGTCTGCGAACAGTGGGTCGTTTGTACAAAAAATTAAATTGATGAATTTAGGGTACTGAAGCATTTCTCTTCATATTCCCAGCAGACATCCTGAAATTCTTGTCTACAGATTCAGAAGGCTCTGCTAAAAGCATTTTGTACCGTACAGAAACCTTCATATCCTTGGAAAATATTTCTTGAAATAATGAGAAGATAAATATTCAGAAATAAATAATTTTACTGTCTTGAACTAAATGAAAAATTTCTGAGAATGCAGATTTAGGTTATGCTAAGTAAGATTTTGGGAGTGTTGCTACTGTACACTGCCCAGTATTTAAATTTGCACAAATTGAGTTTTTCAGTACTGTAGCAAAACAGTCAGAAATAATGTACATACACTACCCTAGTCCAGATGTGATTTTCCTCCCTGAAGTTCTATATACAAACAATAGTTAGATTTTTTTTTCTACAAAGTTTGTGATTGTAAAGGTTTGGGAACTTTTTGCTTTACTCCATTTTACATGTGGTCACTTAAAATTTATAAACATATGTTTTTAGTTCCTGTTCTCATCACATATGAGGTCTTGCACAATTGAGCAAGTAAAGTAAGGAGCAAAGAATGCAGATCTAGTTTTTTTTCTTTAGGTACATGTTACAAACATCAGAATTTCATGCCATGAATGTTTAGTTAGTGCCTTTTTAATAGTAATCCACTACCATTTTCAAGTCTCTAGCACTTAAATAGCTGAGCAGAGAACATAGTACTATACTTTTTTAGGCTACTGGGATAAATCTAAATTTTTGGAGTTTTATGGATGGTTGCATATAAGCAAAGTTGCTATGTTTTGTGCTAAGCACAAAGTGCATTCATGTAGTTTATCATTTGTAGTCTCCTAAATGAGTGATGTCAACTGTCTTGTGTAGGTGTTTGTGTAATCTGTAATAAGGACTATTGCTTGAAACACTGAATTTACACATTTCACTATAGGGAAAAAATTTATTACCAGTGGATGTTTAGTATTAATCTATAAAATGCAGAATGAAGGGTACTTGGTTTATATTCATACACAATACAAAAAAGGTGAATTTGCTATTTTATTGTAAGGTATGTGTAGTTGCATGGTATGGTAATTTAAATTTTCATAAGGTTAATGAAATATACTTTGTTTCCCATTCTGATAGTTCTAGTTTCTGGGATTTTTTTTTACCTACTTGGCAAGTGTCTAGGTTCTTTTGATTGATGCTCTTCAACCCTTCAAGGCTGTTTCTTGGATACTAGGGAAGGGCTCTTGATTCATGGAAATGCAAATACCTTTCCTGGATCAACCATGATTACTTTTCATTCCCCAGGCACTCCAACTCCTATGGGTTTTCCAAAAGATGTAATAAAATATTAAACTTCATAGCTCCACTTATGCAAGCACAGGTACCAACTTTTTTATTTAAAATTTCTTTGCAAGTGCAAAATTCTTTTATCAAAAATATTTCTCTGCTTATGGAAGGTTGCCTAGAGCTGCATTTGTCATATTATACTTTTGACAGTTTATTTATTTGGACTTAAAAAAAAAAAAAAAACTAATGCTGGTTCATCAGTAAGTGGAAATTAACTAAATCTAAATCTTGTGTGATAAGCCTGTGACTGATTTGCTTTAAGTTGGCTTGGTAATGTATCGTGTTCTAGTCAGTATTGTGCCGCAACAATAAGTTTACAGACTTGCTCGTGGAAGTCTCGGATATTTTGTTTGTTTTCCTTCTGTTCTCAATGGGTACCTTTGAATCTGCTTCAGCTCTTGAGTAAACATTAATAATTTTGAATGTAGAGCAGATTCTTGAAATTTCCAGAGATAATATCGAAGCTGTTTGTATATAAACATCAAATTTAAAGTCCCCCCCCCCATGAATCAGCCAACCGAGCTCTCAACCTATCAGGAATGTGCATAAAATATTGTGAAGCAATATTCTCAAATTAGTATAATACTGAATCAAACTAGCAGATTTCCTTTTATAACTTAAGAATTTTTTAAAGAATTAACAATGTACAGTACAAAAAAAATTCTTCATTGCAGTTTTGTCCGTCTTTTACCACTGCAGTTTTGTCTACAGTACATGTGTAGAAAATATGGCAGATGCTATGGGGAAAACTTGACAATCAAGAATCATACACTGCAGTCGTCAACTCCCTACTTTCTGAAATTGTGTAGTGAAGATAGCTGCTTACATAGTACATATAAAGTCTTAGTTATGAGTTAGACATCATAAAGCTTGATATTGAAAGTGGAAAATGGGCTTCTCTCCTGGGATGTCAGCATCAGCATAAAATATTTTATGAATCTCTTAAAATACTAGATCAAAAAGTTTTATGAATGGAGTGTAAATCTGATCTATTTAAGCTTTATATTGGGTAAATTTAGATCTGCAAATTAGATACTTAAATTCAGTAAGGTTTTCTATGCTGTGATGTAATGAGACTGGTGTGCAATTTAAGTTTTCTTGTATGGTGACCTCGCCTTTATAAATAAACAATCATGAGTGAAAGAAATTAAGTACCAACCAAATTTGAAAGTAAAAATAGGCACCAAATTCCATTCTGAACCCTTATCAGGGTAAACTGAATTATCTGGGTTCCATTTGCAATTTGTTCATTAGTTTTGACTGCATCTAATCTTTTCCTTGTGCGTGTACATATTTACCCTTTGTAACCCTCATACTATGTGTATTAACATGGTAACTATTGTTGATTTGTAAATTTTTTTTAATACCTGTGACTTTGGTAATTTAATAAGTTGCCAAGGCTTTTGTAATGTTTACAGATCATGTGCCTAGCACTAATTGAGGCTATCAAGATTACATGAGATTACTTGGGCTGTTTACATTTTATGCTATAAAGGTGAAACAAAATCTTCGATGCCTTCATGGGATTAGTGGTAACTCGATGCCAGACAGTGGGATTGACCCTCAACTATAAATATTAATTATTTGCTCCACAATAGCAAATAATTAATATTTATAGTTGAGGGTCAATCCCACTGTCTGGCATAGTTACCACTAATCCATGAAGGCATCGAATATTTTGTTTCACCTTTATAGCATAAAATGTAAACATCCCAAATGCATGTGTACACAGTACATGTCCTGGGTATATGTACTTTATTTTTGCACCTTTTTAAATGTTTATCAAAACAGTATCACTTAATACTTCCTTTAAGTATTTTTTAGTTTCAACTGAACTTTTACTATACAATTTTGTTGCAAAGTTTTAAACCTGTTTTAAACTCTCCCATTTGCAATCATACAAAATTTAAAAACTCTACATAACTTAAGGATGTCTTAAAGGGTATATTAACATTTTTTTGTGAACCTGTAATGAAATTTGTATGTGGTCATAACTTAAGTGTTTGCTTACCATAAACTAAAGGTATTGTAAACCTGTGGAAATTACTTTATAAAAAGAGCTGCAAAAATTAGGTGTAGGTACAGTTTGTATAGTATTTATCAGTTTAAATTGCAGCACATGTTGAATAGATTTTCTTAACTTTCCAAACATTCCATGAAATTTCTAATTAAAAATTGGTACAGTGGTACCTAGAGTTTCGGCCATAATTCATTCCAGAAGGCTGTTCGAGTGTCGTTACTGAACTAATTTGTTCCCATAAGGAATAATGTAAATTAGTCAGTTTCAGACCCCAAAAATACACTTACATAATTGTTCGAGTTGGGAGCTGTACGAAACTCTGGGTACCACTTAGTATTTCATTTCAGTACTGTGCACCATGTAGAGTAAGATCTATAGTTTTCAGTTACTAGTCGGTTGCGAAGTATTAAAAAAAAAAAATCCTTTGATTCTCAATGAACGTGTGAATTGGGTAGGGAACCTTCTACACAGCCATGCAACTCGTCACAGCTGTAAGGAAGAAACTTGCATCTCTTGGCTTAAGTTGGTCAAAAGTCTGTCTCATAAGACATTACTAAAGACTTTCTGTTCACAAGGAAAGTTGAAACCTCCCATGAAATATTTTATCTCCAATTTATACACGGGGATCGTGAAAGTTCTTGGTGCTGAATAATCTACTCGATAGGTAACTACTATAGTTAGGTTTGAAATTTCAATTTAAATTATTTTTATAACTACAATTTTTAAAAAAATAAGGATTGATAACTACAACATTTTGACTGAACACTGTAGGACAGTAGTCTCTGTAAAGCCAGAGGGAAGATATTGGAAATATAGCAACACTTGTGTACGTATGTGCTTTGCCAATTTTAGGTAATGTATGATTTTGAAGTACAGCAATACTGTAATGAAAGTTTTCATAAGTCATAATTTGGAAAATAACAAACTTCAATTGTAAAGCAGTTATCTAATGTTGCAGGGGAAAAAAATATAAATAATTGGTAAATCTTTGTTGCCATAAAGTTACTTTCTTGTACTGTAGGTGTAGCTGTACCTTATATAAAATACTGTATATACATTGTGCAATATGTACTTAATGGCAAATGTGTGCAGTATTGATTTAGAATGGGAGAAAATTAGACATTGGAGAAATTTTAATAAAGTAGATAAAATTAATGCTATAAGTTACAGCAGCCCGGCAGTCTCCAGTTTTCCTAGTATGAAACTAGATAATTTTTTTTAATGCATATTCCACTTTGCCATCTTAAATTGCTTTACAAAAGTTTAGCACTGTCAATATTAAGTTCAATTTCATTCATTTGGAGATCCTGTATTGGAAAATACCAAAATTGCATATACTGAGGAAATTGTATTGCTTTATTGTAATAAAAAAATGGAAATATAATTTACTGGCATAAATTTTTTTGTAAATGACATCACTGCAGTAATAGGATTGAATATTGTCCTTAATATCCATTGAACAAATATTTAAATTTTTTTTTTTTTTATATCTATGAAAATGTGAAATAAATGTTAAAGGATCACTCTGTTTAAAGGCCTTCATAATTTATTACATGTACCTGGAGGGGGTTTTGGTGGTCAACACCCCTGTGGCTGTCGGGTTTCATTGATGAATTTAATAATTTTTCATATCTTCTCGCTCCCCTCGGGAGGTTACTTGGGTCAAGAGCCTCTCACCAGCATGAAGTAATTACATTTCCTTCTTCCTTGTATCAATTGTGATTGCCTCCCATTTGCTGTATGAATCCCAAAAGCTTAACACTTCCCTATATTATTATAATCAAATAGAAGCGCTAAACCACAGGGGTTATACAGCGCTGCAGGTTATTGTAGGATGCAGGGAGAGTGGGTTGTAAGAGGGAGATGGATGATTAGTAGGGTATGGAGTGCAGCATGACGGTGGATAGTGCAGGGATAGAGGGTAGCAAGAGATCGAGGTAGAAGGGACTGAGGGAGGTGCTAGAGGTATAATCTTCAGAGTTTGTGTAGCAAGTCAGTTTCTGTCAAAAAGTCAACAAGAGAGTCAGGATTAAAGGAGGGTCCATCTGCAAGAAGGGAAGGTAAAGAAAGGGCCGCAGAGCGAAGACGTCGTTGGAGGTAAATTCTGCGTGCTCGTTGATAGTGGGCAGTCCAGCAGAATGTCGAACAGACACTGGAACCTGACAATGCTCACAGAGGGGCAGGGAGCCTCTCCCTGAGATACCCGTGAGTAAGACTAGAGTGGCCGATGCGAAGACGGGAGAGTGTAGTCTCCCAACCTCGACATTGGTGACAAGAAGGCCAGAAACCTATAATCGGTTTAATAGAATGAAGTTTGTTATTCAGCAGGTCAGACCAGCGTTGTTGCCAACGGGTGCGAAGGTGGGTAGCAATGACCGCAAAATAGTCCGTGAAAGGAACACCTCTGGAAGGTCATGTACTGCTGACCGCGCAGCAGTGTCTGCCTGTTCATTGCCCTGTACGTCAACATGACCAGGGACCAAACAAAAAACAATATCTTTATGCTTGCTAAAGATACGGCGTAACCAAAGGTGGATACGAAGAACTAGGGGGTGAGGTGTATCAATTTTACGGATAGCCTGTAATGTACTAAGGGAGTCTGAAACGACCACAAATGGTGACAGGCATAGATGCAATACGGATAAGTGCCACAAGAATGGCATACAATTTAGCCGTAAATATGCTAGCAGAGGGTAATAGATGCCTCGTACAACGCTGTCCAGAAACACTGCTGCGAATCAGACGCCGTCAGATGACTTTGAACCATCGGTGTATACTGCGATGGCATGGGAATGAGAATGGAAGTGGTCTAGAAAGAAAGAGCGAGAAGCCGCCGTAGGTAGTTGGGCTTTCGCGCAAGGTAGAGGGATAGAACAGACACTGACAGCAGGAACGTCCCAAGGGGGTAGGGGAAAGGGAGATGTCACATGAACATATAGAGGTGGGAGCTGAAGGGAAGACAGGAGTGAATGTAGACGAAGAGAAAAGGGACGAAGTAAGCAGGGGCGACGAACAAATAGAGCGCCTACTAACATCTGTAATAATCCTATACATGGAAGGATTGCGGAGGTCATGAGAGCGAACAAAATAGCGAATGCAATGTGCATCACGACGATCGGATAAGGATGGAATGTTCGCTTCTACATAGAGGCTCTCAACCGGGGAAGAACGAAATGCACCAAGGCATAAGCGTAATCCCTGGTGATGGATGGGATTAAGGATGGAAAGTGTAGCAGGGGAGGCCGCAGAATATATCTGGTCACCATAATCGAGTTTCGACAAAATTAGGGCTGAATGTAGGCGAAGGAGGGTTCTACGATCAGCCCCCCCATGAAAGATGTGCGAGGGTTTTAAGAAGGTTCAGCCTGGTGTGACAAGTTGCCTTCAGAGAGGTAATGTGAGGTTTCCAGGACAATAGACGGTCGAACAGGAGTCCGAGAAACCTGACTTTATCACGTGTATTTTTGTATGGTATTTATGGTTGTATTTTTTCTTGGTCTTATTTGATAGAATGGAAGATATACATATTACAGAAATAGAGGTGATTTTGAATGGTTTACCAACTAAAACTAGCTTGAAATTGAGCTCAAGGTAGAAATGTTAGATTTTTGACGATGTTCAAGAGTAAACAAATCACGTCACGCATCTAATACACGTCAACTTGCCAGTCTAATATGCACTTACAATTTTTTTTTTTTATTAACACATCAGCCGATTCCCACCAAGGCAGGGTGGCCCGAAAAAGAAAAACTTTCATCATCATTCACTCCATCACTGTCTTGCCAGAGGGGTGCTTTACACTACAGTTATAAAACTGCAACATTAACACCCCTCCTTCAGAGTGCAGACACTGTACTTCCCATCTCCAGGACAAGTCCGGCCTGCCGGTTTCCCTGAATCCCTTCATAAATGTTACTTTGCTCACACTCCAACAGCACGTCAAGTATTAAAACCATTTGTCTCCATTCACTCCTATCAAATACGCTCACACATGCTTGCTGGAAGTCCAAGCCCCTCGCACACAAAACCTCCTTTACCCCCTCCCTCCAACCTTTCCTAGGCCGACCCCTACCCCGCCTTCCTTCCACTACAGATTTATACACTCTCGAAGTTATTCTGTCTCGTTCCATTCTCTCTACATGTCCGAACCACCTCAACAACCCCTCCTCAGCTCTCTGGATAATAGTTTTGGTAATCCCGCACCTCCTCCTAATTTCCAAACTCCGAATTCTCTGCATTATATTCACACCACACGTTGACCTCAGACATGACATCTCCACTGCCTCCAGCCTTCTCCTCATTGCAACATTCATCACCCATGCTTCACACCCATATAAGTGTGTTGGTATAACTATACTCTCATACATTCCCCTCTTTACTTCCATGGACAAAGTTCTTTGTTTCCACAGACTCCGAAGTGCTCCACTCACCCTTTTCCCCTCATCAATTCTATGATTCACCTCATCCTTCATAGACTCATCTGCTGACATGTCCACTCCCAAATATCTGAATACATTCACCTCCTCCATACTCTCTCCCTCCAATCTGATATCCAATCTTTCGTCACTTAATCTTTTTGTTATCCTCATCACCTTACTCTTTCCTATATTCACTTTCAATTTTCTTCTTTTACACACCCTACCAAATTCATCCACCAACCTCTGCAACTTCTCTTCAGAATCTCCCAAAAGTACAGTGTCATCAGCAAAAGCAACTGTGACAACTCCCACTTTGTATTTGATTCTTTATCTTTTAACCCCACACCTCTTGCCAAGACCCTCGCATTCACTTCTCTTACAACCCGATCTATAAATATATTGAACAACCACGGTGACATCACACATCCTTGTTTAAGGCCCACTTTTACTGGGAAATAGTCCCCCTCCCTCCTACACACTCTAACCTGAGCCTCACTATCCTCATAAAAACTCTTCACTGCTTTCAGTAACCTACCTCCTATTCCATACACCTGCAACATCTGCCACATTGCCCCCCTATCCACCCTATCATACGCCTTTTCCAAATCCATAAATGCCACAAAAACCTCTTTACCCTTATCCAAATACTATTCACCTATATGTTTCTCTGTAAACACTTGGTCTACACACCCCTTACCTTTCCTAAAGCCCCCTTGTTCATCTGCTATCCTGCTTTCTGTCTTACTCTTAATTCTTTCAATAATAACTCTCCCGTACACTTTACCAGGTACACTCAACAGACTTATTCCCCTATAATTTTTGCACTCTCTTTTGTCCCCTTTGCCTTTATACAAAGGAACAATACATGCTCTCTGCCAATCCCTAGGTACCTTACCCTCTTCCATACATTTATTAAATAATAGCACCAACCACTCCAAAACTTACAAATGCGCTGATATTATTTAAACAAGCATTACCATTATGCAGTAGTCTGAATAACAGTAAATCTTCCATTTTTCGTGATGGGCGGTTTCTTGTACTCAATCGATAAAATAAAAGGAGTTCTAGTGAAATAGCTATGAGTTTGGTTGAGTGGGACAAAGGAAATGGCGCAAAATAGGGCTCAAATTGGGTGAAATAGCCGAGACCGCTAACTTTGTGAAAGCATAATTCCGTAAGTCTTCCATCAAATTTCAAATTTTTTGTTTCATTACCTTCAGAAAAAGATTTTCTATCATTTCGTAAGAATTTTTTTTTAAATTCTTCGACACTACAAGCAAGTTAATAAACAAGGGTTAATGAACAATGTTTGGCAATGAACAAAAATATATGCATTTCCCCTCTTGTTTTTACATTTAGTTTTTCAAATTGAAGCATTGTCTGTGTGTGTACTGAATGGTTCTTCAGTTTTTTGGGCTTGGCAGTATTGTGTCATTCAATTTCACTCAATTTAGCTTCAACTGAACATTTGCAGGACACTATCACTCATACGAGTGTCATTTAGTACGTGAACTGGACCTGAATGGACGTGTTCTCTTTCTACACACTGGATGCGTGCAAATATATGTGTCTATGGCTAGGACTGCATATTGATTTGTGGTATTATTTGAATCCCTTTTAACATCCGCAATGTTGCTTTTGCTTTTAACATCTGATGTTTCCTTAGTATATCAGGATCATTTGAGGTGAGTAAAAGTATTATTACTGGAGAGTTTGATGGTAAACAGGTGAATCAGCCTAACAAGGACCCCAATGGAAATAAGTCACTGACTTTTTTTGGGTTATCCTAGATAATTTACACATGTTACTATGTATGATAATTTTGGGTTATCCTAGATAATTTACACACATGTTACTATGTGTGATAATTTATGTAACTATACCTAAATAAACTTACTTATGATACTACCCATAATCCACCTAACTCCATCACCTAGTTTACTTTATTCATCATTTTATACGTACAAATGGTTTACGCAATTCATTACTGGGTCATATATAGGAGCTTAGATTAGTCTAGTACCAAAACACTTCTCTAGGTTTTGGTTGAGGCCTATGAGCAACATAACCTTTGGCCTCCAAAATGCTGGGTAAATCTTCTAGACATATTTTTGAAAAAAAAAAAAAAATATAGCGCATAAAATATGGTAGTATCTTCTTTTTGTAAACAGTGATCATGTTTTTTGGTACAGTACCTGTACAGTATAATACCACGTTTAGACATGGGCCCCATCCCCAAGCAGTCTCATTTTATAGTTGCAAATATACAAATATTCCAAAATCTAAAAAAATCCGAAATCTGAAACGCTTTCAGTCTCAAGCATTCCGGATGAAGGATTCTCAACTGTGTAAAAGTACAAAGTGAATATAGATAAGAGTAAGATGATGAGGGTATCAAACAATTTAGATAAAAGCTGGATATCACATTGGAGAGAGGGAGTATGGAAGAAGTGAATGTTTTCAGATATTTGGGAACTGATTTGTCAGCGGATGGGTTTATGAAGTATGAGGTTAACCACAAAATTGATGAAGAAAAAAAGGTGAGTGGTCGAGGTATCTGTGGATACAAAAATAAAACATTATCCATGGATGCAAAGAAGGGAATGTACGAGAGTATAGAGGTACAACACTCTTGTATGGGTGTGAAGCATGGGTTGTAAATGCTGCAGCGAGGAGGAGGCTGGAAGCAGTGGAGATGTCATGTCTAAGGGCAATGTGTGATGTAAATATTATGCAGAAAATTCATAGTATGGAAATTAGGAGGAGTTGTGGAGTTACTAAAAGTATTAGTCAGAGGGTTGTTGAGGTGGTTTGGTCACTTAGAGAGAATGGAACAAAGTAGAATGACTTGAAGAGTGTATAAATCTGTAGGGGAACGAAGGCGGGGTAGGGGTCGTCCTCGAAAAGGTTGGAGGGGATAAAGGTGGTTTTGTGGGCGAGGGGCTTGGACTTCCAGCAAGCGTGCGTGAGCGTGTTAGATGGGAGTGAATGGAGACGAATGGTTTTTGGAACTGGATGAGCTGTTGGAGTGTGACCAGAGTAATATTTTGTGAAGGGATTCAGGGAAACTGGTTAGCCGGACTTGAGTCCTGGAGGTTGTAAGTGCAATGCCTGCACTTAAAAGGAGGGGTTTGGGATATTGGCTGTTTGGAGTGACATCTAAACTGTCATATCTAAGCGCCTCTGCACAGACAGTGATTATGTGTGAATGATGGTGAAAGTGTTAAATGATGGTGAATTTTTTTCCCTTTTTGGGTTACCCTGCCTCGGTGGGAGACGGCTGACGTGTTAAAAATATGGCACAAGAAAAAAAAAAACATTCAGATTTTTATTTCAATACGACTTTTACATCTATTTACACATTATATATACTCTTAATTTCTTTCTGCACCCACTTTACATCAAACAAAATACAGTTTGCATAAGAAATCAGCAAGAATTTACCAATCTTCATAAAACATAAGAGTTTCATAGTAAATGAATCTAGTTTCAGAAACTCCACTATGTATTACCTTCCAGAACTAGGGCTTACTCCTCATCTTTCTTTACTGGCACCTCTTCTGCAGCATCGTGCTCTCTAAAATTAGGAAACTGTTCCCAAGGAGCTGAAAGGTCAAACTTGCGATATTCCTGAGCCAGCTCGAGGGGTTCCACAACCACACGTTTTACTTCATCATCATATCGAACCTGAAATACAGAAAATATTTGTAGATTTAACTAACATCAAACATGCTATCCAAATTCTTACTAAAAAACTGTGATGTACATTATCTTCCATATATCTTACTACTAAAACTCATCTGACACTGATCAATTGCTGGTCCACTACATTTAGTCTACTTCCATTTGCATTTCAGCTATGCCATTATTACCCCTCACCCTAGTTATTTTTATTTTCCTTATTATTATTATTACAATAAAAAAAGCACTAAACTTGTTTTCCTTATACCATTCCATCTTCTAATATCTTATTTTTACCTTCCCACATGTACATACAGTGGACCCCCGGTTTTCGTGATTTTTTTCGTTCCAGAATGCTGTTCAAGTGCCATTACCAAACGAATTTATTCCCATAAGGAATAATGTAAAGTAGACTAGTCCTTTTAGACCCCAAAAATACACTTACAAAAGCATTTAAAAAATACACTTACATAAAAGGGAGAGTTTGGAGCAGGACGAATACCGGGGGTCCACTGTATTTGTTAGAGTAATTCTCTTGTGATCCTATTGATTTTCAGTATTAAATTATGGATGGAATAAAGCTATTAAATTTAGAGAGGAATTAAAGCTGAAACTTCCAGTCTTAACCCTTTGGGGGTCGGTGCCGTACTAGTACGTTTTACGAGCAGGGGTTGGTGCCGTACTAGTACGCCCAAATTCTAGTGGCCTCAATTTAAGCAGAAAACGTCTGGTAGGCATACATATGAAAGAATGGGTCTGTGTGGTCAGTGTGCGCAGTATAAAAAAAATCCTACAGTACACACTGCATAATGAGAGAAAAAAAACTCTGACCGTTTTTTTCGATTAAAACAGCGAGTTTGCAGTCGATTTTCGTATGGTTTTTATTGATGTATTCTCGTTTTCTTGGTCTCATTTGATAGAATGGAAGATATATTACAGAAATAGAGATGATTTTGATTGGTATGACAATGACAAGTAACTTGAAATTGAGCTCAAAGTAGTGAAAATGTTCGATTTTTGACGATGTTCAAGAGTAAACAAATCACACCATGCCTCCAATACACATCAACTGGCGAGTCTTATATTCATGCACAAGTGCTCTGATATTATTTATACCATTTTTACAATGATGCAGTTGTATACATAACAGTAAATCTTCTAATTTTTGTGAGAATAAAAATTCAAAATGTAAAGCAAAAGTAATGGAACAGGGGCCTGGAGACGTGACTAATGAACAGAGAACATGTTATTTTAGTGCCAGGAATGTCTGCCTTGTTTACTCTGGACCCTATTTTGAAATTGGCATCGTTTGAAATTTGTGTGAAATTGGAAAATTGCCATTTTCTGACCAC
Source organism: Cherax destructor (assembly GCA_009830355.1). Taxonomy (NCBI): domain Eukaryota; kingdom Metazoa; phylum Arthropoda; class Malacostraca; order Decapoda; family Parastacidae; genus Cherax; species Cherax destructor. The sequence continues at coordinate 301,476 of WNWK01000867.1, read as the reverse complement.
TATTTTGGGCAGATGAAATTGGTAAATAGGCGGTGTCCTGTACTCAATCGATAGAAGAAATAGAGTTCTAGCGAAATAGCTATAATTTTAGGGGACTGAAACATTGGAATTTGTCGAAAATAGGGCTCAAAGTGGGCAAAATCGCCGATGCGTAAGTGTCATGGCTACCGCTAACTTCGCGAAAGCATAATTCCGTTAGTTTTCGATCAAATTTCATAATTTTGGTGGCGTTATGATCGGAAAAAGATTCTCTATCATTTCATAAGAAAAAATTAATTTTTTTTTTTCAAAAAAAATTCGACCCCAGGAACACTTTCCTGAGAAGGCCTGTCGACCCCCAAAGGGTTAACAAGGAAAATAGTCTCTCTAATACTTCTGTAATAGACAACAGCAAATAAGCTAAATCTTAAAGAATATACTAAAGCAAATATTAAATGAAAATGAAAAAGAAAATGTTTATTTCCTTGCAAAGCTTACAATGTGTGGTTTACATATTACAAAATATTAATTACAAAGAAAGCCACTAGCATGCCTAGGCATTTCAGGCAGAGTAATCTTAATTCTTACTGACTACTCTATACTGATACAGGTTATGGAACAGTACATTTTAATGTTCATTATTGCAAATTGATATAAAAGTTAGGTAATTAAAAAGTTTATCATTAATAAGATTGATATTAGTGAGGTAGTTCAAAACATATAACAGTATTACCATTAGTAATTTAGTAATGGGAATGGTTTTATCTCAGCATGATACACTGTTTCTTTAAGAGCTCCTATACTGACAGAGCATTTCAGACAAACTTAGGACTAACTTAAGATTAATTGGGAATTTTATGCTTACAGTCATTTGGGTGAGTGTAAGTGTAAAATATAGAGAATTACAGATAATGAGAGTAAGTCTACAGTGGTACCTCGACTTACGATGGTCCCCAAACTCACCCTTTTATGTAAGTTTATTTTTTTAAACGCTTTTGTAAGTGTAATTTTGGGGATCTAAAAGGACTAGTCTATTTTATATCATTCCTTAAGGGGATAAATTCGTTTGGTAATGGCACTTGAACAGTATTCTGGAATGAAAAAATATCGTAAGTCGAGGTACCACTGTATTTTGTTTTGGATGTGTTCATGATACAGAAAATATCATATGTGGTTTTCACATAGCTGATGGGGGGTGTTTGGGAGATAAGGTGTTTTTTTAAGTGGTTTTGAAAATGCTAGTCGAGTCTGTGGTTCTAGAGATTTTGGGCAGGGAGTTCCAGATTTCAGGCCCTTTTATGTACATTGAGTTTTTGAAGAGATTTAGCCAGACACGAGGAATGTCATAGAGATTTTTGTGTCTAGTATTAAGTCTATAGGTCCTGTTGCAACTATCAAGAAAGTGTTATAGTTCAGGATTAATATTAGAATTTATGGTTCTGTAAATGTAGGTTGCACAGTAGTAGGTGTGAATGTTTTGTACAGTGAGTAGGTTTAGGTCTTTGAAGAGTGGGGGGAAAGTGTTGTCTAACATTGGATTGTGTGATAATTCTTACTGTAGCCTTTTGTTGGGTTATTATTGGATTTAGGTGGGTTGCTGTTGTCGATCCCCAGGCACAAATAACATAGGTGAGGTAAGGATAGACGAGTGAATAGTAGTGTGAGTAGGGCTGATTGTGGTACATAATAACGTATCTTTGAGAGGATCCTAACTGTTTTGGATACTGTTTTTGTTATGTGTTGGATATGGGTGTTGAATTTCAAGTTGCTGTCGAGGTGCAGACCCAGAAATCTGCTCTCATTATGTTTAGCAATAAAATTGTTGTCAATCATAATGTTCAGTTAGGCACCACCAGTTCTGCTCCCAAACATAATGTAGAAGGCTTTGTCAATATTAAGTGTAAGTTTATTGGCAGTCATCCAGGTCAATATTTTTACCAGCTCTTCATTAATAAAAGTGTTGAGTGAGGCAAGATTAGGGTGGGAGATGATATAAGTCGAGTCGTCAGCAAAGTTGTTGTGATATGTTTGGAAGATCATTGATGTATAAGAGGAAGAGCAGGGGGCCAAGGACACTTCCCTGTGGTACTCCAGTATCCAGTGGTCTTGCTGATGAGGTTGTGTCCTTAATAGAGATGTATTAATGTCTGTTAGTAAGATAGGATTTGATATATGTAAGTGCATGGCCTCTTATACCGTAATGGTCAAGTTTGTGGAATAGGATGCTGTGGTCTACTGTATCAAAAGCTTTCCTTAGGTTGATGAAGAGTCCTAGTGGATATTCATTTTTTCAAGTGCTGTGTAAAGCAGGTCTAGCATTTTTACAATTGCGTCATTTGTGCTTTTGTTTTTCCTGAAGCCAAATTGGCAGGGGTTGAGGATGTTTTGTGCTGTTATAAAGGAGCATAATCTCTTGTGCATGAGTTTCTCAAAGATTTTGGATAGCAACTGTAAGTTTGATATTGGCTTGTAGTTGTTTACATCTGTGGGGTCACCACCTTTGTGTATTGGTGTAACCATTGCTAACTTGAGTAGTGTCTGGAAAGTGCTGGTTTTTAGTGATTTGTTTAAGAGTAATGAAACAGTGGGCGAAAGAACATGAGCTGCTCACTTGTACAGTAATGGTGGGACTTGAGCTAGATTTCCTGATTTATTTTTAAGCGACTTAATAATTGTGGTGACTTCTGAGGGATAGGTTGGTGCAAGATAGAGGGAAGTTGGGAAATTCCCATCTCGGGCATTGGCACCTGGGATTTTACTGGCGAGATTTGATCCTATGGCTGAGAAAAAGTCATTTACCTTGTTAACTGGATTGATAGGCTGCAGTTGTGGTTCATTCGGTTTAGTTAGGACAATATCCCTAGTTTTTTCTCAGTGTGGGTGCCCAGAATCTGAGTGAGTGTCATCAAGGTCTTTTTTATATCTCCTCTTCTTTCGGTGAATCTATTATAGTAGTACAATTGCTTAGCCTTTCTTATTAGTTTGGTGAGGACTGATGCATAATGTTTAATAATATCTTTGTTTATTAAGCCCTGTCTATATTGCTTTTCATATTGATGTTTCTTATCAATGGACCTTAGTATGCTGTTTAAGCCATGGGCAACCTAGCTGTTTATTCATAATCTGTTTCGTTTTTATGGGACAATGTTTGTTATATAGTTTAAGTAATTTGTTAAGAAATACATCTATCCAATCATCGATACTATTGGCAGTGGAAAATTCTGCAGGCCAGTCAACTGTACTTAGCTCTGTTGTGAAGTTACTTATTGATGCCTCGTTATGGAGTTTAAAGGAGAACTTCTTGTATTCCATTGGTTGTTTACAGATGTTTGTTAGGAGGAAGGTGGGATAGCCATCAGTAGTTCTGTCTGTGATTATCCCTGATTTAAGGGGAGCTAGTATATTTGTCCATATACGGTCAATTATGGTTGCACTTCTCTCAGTTTGCCAGGCTGGTTTTGTTATAGCTGGTATGAGTAGTGTTGATCATATTGTTGATGAAATCAGTTACTGGCTGGTCGTCTGTTAAGCCAAAGTTAATGTTGAAGTCTCCAGTTAGGAGAAGGTGGTGCTTGTTCATTTGGTTGTTTGTTATTAGTGTTTTTAATTTATCGGTAAAATTTGGGATGTTTGTTTGTATGCCACTAAACTAAAATTTTTAAATTATATAGAGTACAGTGGACCCTCAGTTTTCGTTGAAAATTGTTTCCAGAATGCTGTTTGAGTGCCGTTACCGAACGAATTTGTTCCCATAAGGACAAATGTTAATTAGATTAGTCATTTCAGACCAATAAAACAAACTTACAAAAGCACTTACGAAAATACACTTACATAATTGTTCGAGTTTGGAGGTGAACGAAAACCGAGGGTCCACTGTATATGATTGCATAGTAGTATACAGTGATGCACAGCATCACCTTTCCTATAGAAACCTTACTCTCCTTACTATAGCAACATTATCCCCATGACAACATCCCCTTCATACTGAAGAATCACCTCTCCCATGCCAGCCTCAATACTCGCTCTCCTTACTGCAGCTTCACTCTCCTTACTTGTGCCCTTCTGCCTTATTTTTCTTTCTCATAATTTCAAATTTTTTGTGTTCTTGCTGAAGGAATCCCAATTTTAATTTGTTCTTCTCAGCATGTTGCAACTGTTTTACTAACGTGATAGGTTATATGGGCAAACCAACATGTGAAGTTCTTAGGTAGATGTTTTAGTCACAACTTAAAAAGCCTTGAGAATACTAAAGGCAACAAACCACTGTGAATATTTATAAACAAGTTAAAAGTTACAGAAGAAAAACCCTTCAAGGGCTCTTATTGTGAGAACAAAGAGCACTTACCTCTACATAACCAGACAGTGGAAAATCTTTCCTCAAAGGATGGCCCTCAAAGCCATAGTCTGTAAGAATTCTGCGAAGGTCTGGGTGGTTGGAGAAGAATACTCCAAACATGTCCCACACTTCCCGTTCATACCAGTTGGCTGCCTTGTGGACCTATTGAAAGAGAAACTTCAGACTAAATAATAAATATCACCACCACCACCTGCATTTTCCTTTCATGAGGTAGGAATGTGCTTGCTTGGAGCAGAGGATTATTTTTTTTAAATCTGCTGTTTCCCAAGGTATAGTGGCCCAGTGAAGGAAACACATTTAATACCTGTTGTAAGGGGTTGGGAGCAGTAGGAGGATTGAATACTATGTTTGTTTGGTTCAGTCATTTATAATTGTTTTGTTATTGTCGTTGTTAAAGAAGCAGAAACATCACAATTCAACATATATTCTGAACTGCAACAACCCCACCAATCCTTCAGAGTGAAAGCACTGTACTTCCCACCTCCAGAACAAGTCTGGCTATTTAAAAAACAGCCATCACATCTTCCTTCCAGCCCTTCCTGAGGCATCCCCCTACACCCCCTTCACTCCAGCCCAGATTTAAACCCTCCTCTAAATGACAAACTATTTCAACAACCTCCTTTCTGAATTATACTTTTCAAGCTACCCCACCATCTAATTTCTTCACTGCTTGTTCTCTGCATAACAGTCACAGTACACACTGATCTCAAATATAACATCTCCACTTCCTCCTAACTGCAACATTCAAAGGCTATAGGTCACACCCATACATAATTGTTGGCACCATTATGCACAGATGCATTCTCTATTCTGCATTTACTTGGAAAAACTTTTCTTTCTACAAAAGTCTCAACACTATCTACCTTTGTTTTCCCCTTGTCGTTTCTATTATTCATCTCATCCAGCATACTTCCATTTCCCATCACATCTACTCATAAATACTTTCAATATTCAATTCATCTCTAATTTGACGGCCAATCATTTATTGGCTTCTTTTTGCTCTTCACTTTATTCACTTATAAATTCCTTCTTTTATTATATAGTCCCACAAAGAACTAAACCTATGTGGGTCATTCACAGCCCAACCCCGAGCAGCACAGTATTGCATTGAATACATATAAATCTGGCAAACTCTTCCACCATTACCATTTGACTTAATTATTTACATTGCATGCAGTAAAACCTCAATTTAACGGACCCCAATTAAACAGATTTCATATTTAACAGACAAAATCTGTGGCTGGACAACATTCGGAAAAAACAGACAATCTCCATTAAATCCAGAATCGTTAGTCATTCTTACAGTGTGCTGGGTGAATTTATTTTGGGAATTTACAGCACAAAATGGCACAGTGCAATAAGAGTATTTCATCCTAAGTTCAATAGGGTAAAGCAAAGCATTGTAATCTAACAAAAAATAAAAAGTTATATCATGACTATCTGTAATTACCGAGAAGAAAAGGATACTGTATATACATTTAATTACTCTCAATTCATGCACAAATGGGAGACTCAAAACTTCCTTACTGCTTACATCATCAATGCTCTCAAGTGGTGTCAACTCGTCTGTATAAGTCTTCACGCGGATCCTGCTACTGTAACGCACTGAGAGAAGATTATACACTACCTGAAAAAAATTTCATACTAAATTGAACCAATAAATTATTTATTACTACAGTATCAATTACGTATGTTGCATTCACAGCACAGATACTTTTTTTTTTTTATCAAGTCAACCGTCTCCCACCGAGGCAGGGTGACCCAAAAAGAAAGAAAATCCCCAAAAAGAAAATACTTTCATCATCATTCAACACTTTCACCATATAACGACGATTATTTGTGTCTTGGAGGCGTGGTTGAAATGATAGGGCTTCGGAGGCTTCTACTTTATTTGTATAAAGTGCGAGGTACACAGGCTGTGTTAGTGGCCATGGCCCGGGTGGGCCATGCCTTGCGAGGGAGAGAGGGAGAGCTAGGCCTGTTGACTGTAGGCTGCCTGGACGAGAAGTGAGGAAGGAACATGGTGGAGCAAAGTGAAGTGGGCATAGGCCTATAGGTGGCAGCACAAGCATGGCGCGAAATAAGAACTCAGCTGGCAGACAGCATATGCTCGGCTATGCGCCCATGGTTGTTCCTGACCATGTCTGGCAGTAAAAAAACTCGGTCTCTCTCTCGCAAGAACAGGTCACAGAACACGAAAGAAAAATACATATATACATAAACATATGGACATAGAAAAAAAACTTCCTCCAGAGAGGGAAGAAAAAAAAGGTGTGCTTCGTGGTCTAAAGCAGTGAGCGTCGATGCAGCACTGCACGCCTTCCTGTGTCTGGACACATACTGCAACATGGGAGACAAGCTGCGGCTAAGCTGTGACGTAACAGGGTACGGTCTCCTCTGGGAGGTGAAGCAGTCATCATAGTAGTCGCTGCAGGGTTCACTCAACCTGGGGCACAACCTGCTGGTGCCCTCGAGTGAGGCGTCGTCAGTAGTCACAACAGGACAGGACTGGCAAGCAACTCAGGACATTCCTCGACTGGTACTGTCGCTACTGGCGAGTGTGAAGTGAGTCATGACAGGGACGACTCGGCGAAACATCAGGAGGTCGTAACAGCATACACCATACTGCAGTGAGTGGGCTAGCAGTCAAAGTGACATCAACTTTGTGCAGGCTGCTCACTGAAGCTGTGACACGAGGCTGACAGTCGCCTGCCAACAGGATAACTGCGGCTTGACGAGTGTCATCTCCCGACAGAATTTACAGCAGAGGGCAGTGTAAGCGTCCCCAAACTGGTCATCTACAAACAACTGGACTGACGGTCTAGGTGATCTGGAACGGGTCTCGATGGGAGAATCATCACAGGTACGATTCAGCAGAGGCATCTACGAGCGGCAAACAATAAGAGCTTTCTGTACAAGGCGCTTGACGCTCATAACTGACGCCTGGACTTGACAAATGTCAGCTGTCAAGTGCGCAGGGCGCGGGTCACACAGGGTGACAAAGTAACACACAGGTGCTACATAGGACACACGAGAAACTGCACACATACTGCACATGTGGTACAACATGGCTTACTGACGCTTTTGTGTGTAAAAATCGACACAAGCAATACTCGAACATGTGAGAACACTGACTGAGAGGAATTAATGAACACTCGACTTATATCTTCTCTCAAACTTCTCGAAAATAATGAAAATAAAATGCTCACTAAAACTAGAACACTCGGGACCATGTGGGTGATGTCAGGCGTGACGTTGTGATGGATGTCATGAGGTGACATCGCGAGTGATGTCAGGCAGCATCATGGTGACGTCGCAAGGTGACGCGCAAGGTGACGTCCTGGAGTGACGTCGTGATGGATGTCATAGGGTGACATCGTGAAGTGACATCAGGCAACATCGTGGGTAACGTCGCGAGGTGACGTCCTGGAGTGACATCGTGATGGATGTCATGGGGTGACATCGCGAGTGACGTCAGGCAGACGTCAGTGGAGTCAGGCAGCATCGTGACGTCAGCAGCTTGGTGACATCATGGGTTGATGCGGCAGCAGACCACAGCATGTAGCTTGGGAGGTCTGGCTTGGTAACACACAATGGCTTTGTGATCATCCACGTGGCTTCGAGTGGCCTCGGACACTCGAATACACAGTTCTGGCAAGAATTCACAAGGAAATTCACAGAAAACAGCAGAGAGGGAGTGGGCAGTGGTGAGTGAGTGTCTGGGTGAGAGGCGAGGAACCCGGCCGTTCCCACCTACCCACAAACTCGGGGAGGAACACTCACACTGGACGAATCACCACAAACTTACCTCTGACTTTGCTGAAATAACTGTGCTGAGCTGAACAACTGCAGAACACGCTGGTAAGGCTGAGCACATGACTGAGAAACAGCATGGGACGCTGTGCGCAGTCAGTGACATCATTTCTCGGAGAATTCAACAAATTTCGGCATGAATCCTGGTTGTACCTGTGTCTGGATGGTGAGATTTGCAGACACGACATCAGGATAACTCGTTGAGAGATGGATGCTTCTTGTGAAGAGTGATGAAATGAAGATGACTTCATTCCTCTTCCTTCCCTCTCGGGCAAACACAGCTTCCACCATTTATAACGACGATTATTTGTGTCTTGGAGGCGTAGTTGAAATGATAAGGCTTCGGAGGCTTCTACTTTATTTGTATAAAGTGCGAGGTACACAGGCTGTGTTAGTGGCCATGGCCCAGGTGGGTCATGCCTTGCGAGGGAGAGAGGGAGCTAGGCCTGTTGACTGTAGGCTGCCTGGACGAGAAGTGAGGAAGGAACATGGTGGAGCAAAGTAATGTGAGCATAGGCCTATAGGTGGCAGCACAAGCATGGCGCGAAATAAGAACTCAGCTGGCAGACAGCATGGCTGTCTATGCAGACAGCAAGGCTGTCTACAACCACACTCATACATAATCACTGTCTTTGCAGAGGCGCTCAGATACGACAGCTGAGAATAGTCCCTCCCAGCTGTCACTATCCCAGACCCCTCCTTTAAAGTGCAGGCATTGTACTTCCCATTTCCAGGACTCAAGTCCAACTCCCCACACACTCCCTCAACATTTCCCAAAATCTCTCTTTCTCCTCTACACTTCTCTCTTCCCCAGGTGCATAAACACTTACTATAACCAACTTTTCACATCCAACCTTTATTTTACTCCACATAATCCTTGAATTTATACATTTATATTCCCTCTTTACCTGCCATAACTGATTATTCAACATTATTGCCACTCCTTTAGCTCTAACTCTATTTGAAACCCCTGACCTAATCCCATTTATTTCTCCCCACTGAAACTCCCCTACCCCCTTCAGCTTTGTCTCACTTACAGCACAGATACACCATCATAAAAAGCAAGACTTGTATAACAAGCATACAAAAAAAAAAAAAAAACAATTTAGACCAAAGCCCCCAGTTTCAACAGCAAAGCACCTTGGTTCAGGGCCACTTTGCTACTATGTGCTAATGCATTATGAAATTTTAATGTACATTCATGCTGGTCTGCTGCTCAAAAAAAAAAAATTGTACCTTAGAAGGTAAGCATAAGTTCATACAACCCATTATGTGGCAGTCCAACAAGAAAACACAGATAAACTACAAATGAAACTAGTATGTAGTGGCCTGTTCACAAAATGATTTGCATATACTTGTGTGTCACTGTTAAGGGTACATCTGGAGAGGAAAAAAAACCCCATGCATTCAAGGACTGTTTTGTTCTTGACAATTCAAGAACAAGACTAGTCTTTCTAGTCATTTTGCTGCAATGTTGCAGGTTACAGTCTTGTAAAATGTTTATACCAACCCATAAAACCTTTTTCATGCAACCCCTAGACCAAAAAGTTTGTAACAAGACCTTTAAGTGCTACTGCACCAGTATGCTAAGAAAGCTTCTCCAGGCATCAGAGGAAATCCCTGAGATACAACGTAGTCACACAGGATGCAATGGCTCATTCTGTATTAGTTATGTCAGGTGGAGAAAAATTCTAACATTCGTTACCAATAATTTTCAAGATTTTCCCCACATAAAGGTGAAGGACGTTATGAAGTTGATAAGGCATGTGGATGGTGAAGGTTTCAAGGCTATGAAGGGATACAAGGTAGAGAATCTATTAACCCTTTCACTATCCAGACCCCGATCTGAAACTTGTCCACAATGTCCAAGAATTTTTTCTTGTGAAATGGCAGAGAATCTTTTTCTGAAGTTAATAAAACAAAAAAGTACAAAAGTTTCTGGAAAATTTTTGGAATTACGTTTTGACAAATTTTCTTTGTCAGCGATATTTATGCATTGGTGATTTTGCCCATTTTGAGTCCTATTTTAGGGCAATTACATTGTTCCAGTCAACTAAATTCTTAGCTATTTCACTAGTATGTCTTCCATTTTATCAACTGAGCACAAGAAATCGCCCAATCAACTATTTCCACTACCCAATAAAATGATCAGAATTGGGTAAATTGGCCAATTTCACACAAATTTCAAAATATTCCAATTTCTAAAGAGGATTTAAAACAAACAATACAAGCATTCCTAGCACTAAAATAACATTTCCTCTGTTCATTAGTTACATTCCCAGGCATTACACATGAATTACATTTCGATTTTTTATTTACACAAGAATTTTTAATCACACAAAAAATAGAAGATTTACTGTCATGCAATATTGTAATAATTGTATAAATAACATTAGAACATTTGTGAACACACACATTAGACCCACCACTTGACGTGTATTGGATGTGTGACGTGATTTGTTCATTCTTGAACATCGGCACTAATCAAACATTTCTGCTAATTTGAGCTCAATTTCAAGCTATTTTCAGTCCTAAAACCAATGAAATTCATTCCTATTTCTGTAATATATCTTCCAGTCTATCAAATGAGACCAAGAAACCGAGAATACAACCATAAAAACCATACAAAAATACACCACAAAATCACTGTTTTAAACCGAAAACATGGTTGCAGTTTTTCTCATTATTCACTGTGTGCTGCAGGATTTTTTTTATATGAAGTACAGTTAAGGAGAGAGGGAGATTACTTCCCGGTAAAAGTAGGTCTTAGACAGGGATGTGTAATGTCACCATGGTTGTTTAATATATTTATAGATGGGGTTGTAAAAGAAGTAAATGCTAGGGTGTTGGGGAGAGGGGTGGGATTAAATTATGGGGAATTAAATGCAAAATGGTAGTTGACGCAGTTACTTTTTGCTGATAATACTGTGCTTATGGGAGATTCTAAAGAAAAGTTGCAAAGGTTAGTGGAGATGTCCTGTCTAAGGGCAATGTGTGGTGTAAATATTATGCAGAAAATTTGGAATGTGGAAATTAGGAGAAGGTGTGGAGTTACTAAAAGTATTTGTCAGAGGGCTGAAGAGGGGTTGTTGAGGTGGTTTGGTCATTTAGAGAGAATGTATTAATATTGGTAGAATTACCGACAATATGTTAAGTAAAAGGACACAAATGCAACTAATGAGACATTTTATTGTGGCAACGTTTCGCTCTCCAGGAGCTTTTCAAGCTCCTGGAGAAGCTGCCACATAAATGTCTCATTAGTTGCATTTGTGTCCTTTTACTTAGAGAGAATGGATCAAAGTAGAATGACTTGGAGAGCGTATAAATCTGTAGGGGAAGGAAGGCGGGGTAGGGGTCGTCCAAGAAAAGGTTGGAGGGAGGGGGTAAAGGAGGTTTTGTGGGCGAGGGGCTTGGACTTCCAGCAATCATGTGTGAGCGTGTTAGATAGGAGTGAATGGAGCCGAATGGTTTTTGGGACGTGACGAGCTGTTGGAGTGTGAGCAGGGTAACATTTTGTGAAGGGATTCAGGGAAAGCAGTTAATTGATTTAGTTGGACTTGAGTCCTGGAAATGGGAAGTACAATGCCTGCACTTTAAAGGAGGGGTCTGGGATAGTGACAGCTGGGAGGGACTATTCTCAGCTGTCGTATCTGAGCGCCTCTGCAAAGACAGTGATTATGTATGAGTGTGGTGAAAGTGTTGAATGATGATGAAAGTATTTTCTTTTTGGGTCACCCTGCCTTGGTGGGAGACGGCCGACTTGTTGAGAAAAAAAAAAAAAAAAAACTTAAAAATCATCTCATTTTCCAAAATTAACCATAACACTATTCTAAATCATTTAACCAGTTTGAAAAGACTCAAAAAAATCCTAAAAAATTTACAGCCACTTAATGAATTAAAACATTAATATATACTTAAAACTGTACTGTTGTATCATGGGAAATTGCACTAATTGTAATAGTACTGTTATTTATGTGCTACATCACTCTGTAAATCTTATTAATTATAACTCCATCACTGTCTTGCCAGAGGTGCACTTACACTACAGTTATAAAACTGCAACATTAACATCCCTCCTTCAGAGTGCAGGCACTATACTTCCTATCTCCAGGACTCAAGTCCGGCCTGCCTGTTTCCCTGAAACCCTTCATAAATATTACCCTGCTCACACTCCAACAGCACGTCAAGTCCTCAAAACCATTTGTCTCCATTCACTCCTAACACGCTCACGCATGCTTGCTGGAGTAAAAGCCCCTCGCACACAAAACCTCCTTTACCCCCTCCCTCCAACCTTTCCTAGGCCGACCTCTACCTCGCCTTCCCTCCATTACAGATTTATACAGTGGACCCCCGGCTAACGAAAAAACTTCATCCCAGAAGCCTGCTCAAGTGCCATTACCAAACGAATTTACTTCCTTAAGAAATAATGTCACGTAGGTTAGTCTATTTCAGACCCCCAAAAATACACTTCCACAAGCACTTACAATATTATACTTACATAATTGTACGATTTCCGGGATGTTCGTTAGCCGGGGGTCCACTATACTCTGTAAGTCATTCTATTTTGTTCCATCGTCTCTACATGTCTGAACCACCTCAACAACCCTTCCTCAGCCCTCTGGATAATAGTTTTGGTAATCGCACACCTCCTCCTAATTTCCAAACTACGAATTCTCTGCATTATATTCACACCACACATTGCCCTCAGACATGACATCTCCACTGCCTCCAGCCTTCTCCTCATTGCAACATTCACCACCCATGCTTCGCACCCATATAAGAGCGTTGGTAACTATACTCTCATACATTCCCCTCTTTGCTTCCATGGACAAAGTTCTTTGTCTCCACAGACTCCTCTATGCACCACTCACCCTTTTTCCCCTCGTCAATTCCATGATTCACCTCATCTTTCATAGACCCATCTGCTGACATGTCCACTTCTAAATATCTGAATACATTCACCTCCTCCATAAAATAATGAATAATTAAAATTTACCACTCTTTAACCTGTTTAGTTTTAAGTAGTCTGTAAGCATCAGGATTAGTCTGCCCGAATGCCCCGGCATATTAGTGGCTTTCTTTGTACTTAACAACGCTTTATAAAATGTTATCACGCACTGTAACCTTTGCAAAGAAATAAAATTAGTTTGTTTGTTTAACATCTGGAGAGATCCAAGCAATATTCACAAGTGATTCACAACCTTCTACCCTAGCCCAGTAACTATTTCTCGCACACTCTAAAAAAATATTTGACTTCAGAAGTAAGGCTATTAAAATCTTCTTTCAACAAACCAGCCATATCCCACTGAGGCAGGGTGACCCAAAAAGTAAAACAAAAGTTTCTCTTTTTAACTTTAGTAATGTATACAGGAGAAGGAGTTACAGTGGATCCCCAGTTTTCGTAGTCATCAGAGTTCGTATAATTCGGAATTAGTAACATTTTTTCGTAAAAATATTGGTTCGGTAATCGTAGATCCGCTCGGAATTAGTAATTCGCCCCAGACGCGTATGCGTGGCCCGCATGGCCCAACACTCCATCCAGAGTCAGTGTGCCATTGTTTACCAGCGAGCGACAGTCACCCACGCATTCATACCATACATTTTGTCATTATTCCATTGTTTTTAGTGCTTGCAACTGCTAAATAAGCCACCATGGGCCCAAAGAAAGCTCCTAGTGCCAGCCGTGTGGCAAAGAGTGTAGCAGGCATGCAGGGAGTGAAGCAGGCATGCAGGGAGTGTAGCAGGCATGCAGGGATTGTAGCAGGCATGCAGGGAGTGTAGCAGGCATGCAGGGAGTGTAGCAGGCATGCAGGGAGTGTAGCAGGCATGCAGGGAGTGTAGCAGGCATGCAGGGTGTAGCAGGCATGCAGGGAGTGTAGCAGGCATGCAGGGAGTGTAGCAGGCATGCAGGGAGTGTAGCAGGCCTGCAGGGAGTGTAGCAGGCCTGCAGGGAGTGTAGCAGGCATGCAGGGAGTGTAGCAGGCATGCAGGGAGTGTAGCAGGCATGCAGGGAGCATAGCAGGCATGCAGGGAGTGTAGCAGGCATGCAGGGAGCGTAGCAGGCATGCAGGAGTGTAGCAGGCATGCAGGGAGTGTAGCAGGCATGCAGGGATCATAGCAGGCATGCAGGGAGTGTAGAAGGCATGCAGGGAGTGTAGCAGGCATGCAGGAGCATAGCAGGCATGCAGGAGCATAGCAGGCATGCAGGGAGTGTAGCAGGCATGCAGGGAGTGTAGCAGGCATGCAGGGAGTGTAGCAGGCATGCAGGGAGTGTAGCAGGCATGCAGGGAGCTAGCAGGCATGCAGGGAGCGTAGAAGGCATGCAGGGAGCGTAGAAGGCATGCAGGGAGTGTAGCAGGTATGCAGGAATATAGCAGGCATGCAGGGAGTGTAGCAGGCATGCAGGGAGTGTAGCAGGCATGCAGGGAGTGTAGCAGGCATGCAGGGAGCATAGCAGGCATGCAGGGAGTGTAGCAGGCATGCAGGGAGCATAGCAGGCATGCAGGGAGCATAGCAGGCATGCAGGGAGCATAGCAGGCATGCAAGGAGTGTAGCAGGCATGCAGGAAGTGTAGCAGGCATGCAGGGAGTGTAGCAGGAAGGCAAGGACTTGTTACCTGATGTCTTTATGGAAGGGGATTCCCTTTCCAAACAATGAAAAAACTTCATCCTCTCCCCTCCTCCCATCTTCCACACATCAATAACTCTTCAATAAAGGTAAATGACATGTTATTATACTTTTATTCTTCATGTCTCAATGTTTTCTGTGTAATTTAATCTAGAAACAAAATTTATTTTAATACTTTTGGGTGTCTGGAACAGATTACAGTCAACCCCTGGTGTTCGTGAGCGTCGGAGTTCGTGAAAATCGGTGTTCGTGAAGTTTTTTCATGAAAATTTTGGCTCAGTGTTCACGAATCCGCTCAGAGTTCATGATTCGTCCCGGACGCGTACGCGTGGCTTGAGTGGGCCCGGGCACTCCATTCAGCGTCAGTGTGCTATTGTTTACCAGCGAGCGACCACCACCCACGCATTCATACCATATATATTGTCATTATTCCAGTGTTTTTAGTGCTTGCAACTGCTAAATAAGCCACCCTGGGCCCCAAGAAAGCTCCTAGTGCCAGCCCTGTGGTAAAGAATGTCAGAAATACAGTAGAACTGAAGGAGATCATTGCACAATGGACTGATGTGCAAGGCTTTATGGATGAATATCACGCTAACAAAGCGGTTGCAGGTTGTGCTGGCAACCTGTACAATGACAATGTGGTGTCCCATTTCAGGGATGTTTTAAAGAAACGCCAGACACAGAGCTCCCTGGACAGATTTTTTGTGAGAGAAAGTTCCAGTGACTCTCAACCTGGTCCTAGTGGCATTAAAAGAAAAAGGCCAGTAACCCCAGAAAAGAACTTGGCACCTGCAGTGTTAATGGAAGGGGATTTCCCTTCCAAACACTAGCATACTACTTCATCCTCTCCCCTCCTCCCGTCTTCCACACATCAACAACTCTTCAATAAATGTAAGTGACATGTTATTGTACTAGTATTATTTCTTTATTTCTCATTGTTTTGTGTGTAATTTAATGTAATGAGGAAGTGGAACAGAATTCTTCCTCCATAAGCCATACGTGTCATAAGAGGCGACTAAAATGCCGGGAGCAAGGGGCTAGTAACCCCTTCTCCTGTATATATTACTAAATGTAAAAGGAGAAACTTTCGTTTTTCCTTTTGGGCCACCCCGCTTCGTTGGGAAACAGCCGACGTGTTGAATGAAAGAAAGATGTAAAAAAATATTTTATTTTAATACTTTTGGGTGTCTGGAACGGATTAATTTTATTTCCATTATTTCTTATGGGGAAAATAGATTCGGAGTTCATGATATTCGGTGTTCATGACGCCCTCTGAAACGGATTAATCACGAAAACCGGGGGCTCACTGTAATTGAATTTCCATTATTTCTTATGGGGAAAATAGATTCGGATTTAGTAATATTCGGTTTTAGTAGCGCCCTCTGGAACGGATTAATTACGAAAACCGGGGGTCAACTGTACTAGCCCCTTGCTCCCGGCATTTTAGTCGCCTAAGTGTAAGTAGAAGTTGCAAGATGTACCTGAAATCTTGCATGTTTATGAGACAGAAAAAAGACACCAGCAATCCTACCATCATGTAAAAACAATTACAGGCTTTCGTTTTACACTCACTTGGCAGGAAGGTAGTACCTCCCTGGGCGATTGCTGTCTACCAACCTACTACCTAGGGGCTATTAAAATGTGTATGTAATTTTTTCCCGCAAGAAAATAACTTATTTCTTTACATGTGAACAGTTTCCTAGAACCTAGCCATATTTTCCCTTTCCCCCCACAAACTATTCAATGTGCATAATACATTTTCAAACAGTTTTTAGAACTACAGTGGACCCCTGGTGTTCGTACTGCTCCAAACTCGAACAATTATGTAAGTGTACAGTGGACCCCCGCCTAACGAGCAAAATTCATTCCAGAAGCCTGCTCAAGTGCCATTACCGAATGAATTTACTTCCTTAAGAAATAATGTCACGTAGGTTAGTCTATTTCAGACCCCCAAAAATACACTTCCACAAGCACTTACAATATTATACTTACATAATTGTACGATTTCCGGGGTGCTCGTTAGGCGGGGGTCCACTGTATTTTTGTAAGTGCTATTGTAAGTGTATTTTTGGGGGTCTAAAAGGACTAAGCTAATTTACATTATTCCTTATGGGAACAAATTCGTTTGGTAACGGCACTTGAACAGCATTCTGATATGAATTAATCACGAACACCAGGGGTCCACTGTATATACAGTGGACCCCCGGCTAACGAACACCCCAGAAATCGTACAATTATGTAAATATAATATTGTAAGTGCTTGTGGAAGTGTATTTTTGGGGGTCTGAAATAGACTAACCTACGTGACATTATTTCTTAAGGACGTAAATTCGTTCGGTAATGGCACTTGAGCAGGCTTCTGGAATGAATTTTGTTCGTTAGCCGGGGGTCTACTGTATACTGTACCTTGGTAGTTAAGAGTCTAATGTACCAAACCATAAAGGAGTCATCACTAAAACGTAAAAGTTATTTATTTATAACCTAAGTTACCCTATTTTCTTTCTAGATAACACAAGCTTAATATAAAAAAACAATGGTTATGATTGATGACATTAATTTTTTATGAGGCACTATATAGTGTACTCAAATTGACATTGTAAGATACTATAGTGAAATAAAGCATATTTACTAACCTCAAAGCGGTAAGCCCTGGATGGAACATCAACTCCACACAGGTCAGACAAGGATGTATACTGAGCATTAGTATGATCTTTTAGGAATGACATAACAGGCACCACTCCTTCAGGAGCTATCAACACTTCCAGTTCATTTCCTGCTGTGATCTGTACCTGAGATATAAATACAATAATATGAAGTACTGCAAATACCACAACAATATAACTAAATCATTATTAGATTCATTTAGAAGTACTAAACCCCTAGGAATCACACACTGCCTGGGAATATAGAAGGCAATCAAGAATGACTGGTATCACAGCATCTCCTTTGAGGCATTTTTAGAAAAGGAAAATTTTTTACAGACTTGGAAGACACACTTCAATTATTTCTACAAGTAACGATTTTTTTTTTTTACCAAGAATTCCTTTTTTTTTTTTTATCTTATGACCTATTCTTGTACTGCAACAGCCATCATTAATTTTACTTAATCTATTTACTATTCAACTTTCCCAACTGCCAATTTGCCACACCTCCATATACATATTTAAGTCCAACAAGATAGCTTAAAACATCTGTTAAATTGATTTATATGAATTAAGAATGTTTTACAAAGTTCTAAAGTAGGATTTCCTGGATTTTTTTTTTTTACAAGTTACAAGCTATGACTTGTTAACCAACCTCAGCTTATTTTGAAGCAAAACAACAGGCAATATCTTTATTGCAATTAATTTATAGGTGTAGTGAAACTCTTCTCTTCAAAGGTACAGTGGTACCTCGACTTACGATATTAATCCGTCAGAGAGGGCATATCTTAAGACGAAACAATCGTTAGACGAATCAATTTTCCCCATAAGAAATAATGGAAATAAATTTAATCCGTCCAAGACTTCCAAAAGTAGTTAAATAAAATATTTTTTAGAACTTTTGGACATTAAATAATAAATAATTTAATAAAGAATATCTAAATAAGCATGCAAATATTGAACAATAACATGTCACTTACATTTATTGAAGAGTTGTTGATGTGTGGAGGACGGGAGGAGGGGAGAAGGTGGAGTAGTATGCTAGTGTTTGGAAGGGGAATCCCCTTCCATTAACACTGCAGGTACCAAGTTCTTTTCTGGGGTTACTGGCCTTTTTCTTTGAATGCTACACTCCTGCATGAATGCTACACTCCCTGCATGAATGCTACACTCCCTGCATGAATGCTACACTCCCTGCATGCCTACTACACTCCCTGCATCCTTGCTACACTCCCTGCATCCTTGCTACACTCCCTGCATCCTTGCTACACTCCTGCATCCTTGCTACACTCCTGCATCCTGCTACACTCCCTGCATCCTTGCTACACTCCCTGCATCCTTGCTATGCTCCCTGCATCCTTGCTATGCTCCCTGCATCCCTGCTACACTCCCTGCATCCTTGCTACACTCCCTGCATCCTTGCTACACTCCCTGCATCCTTGCTACACTCCCTGCATCCTTGCTACACTCCCTGCATCTTTGCTACACTCCCTGCATGCCTGCTACACTCTCTGCATGCCTGCTACACTCCCTGCATCCCTGCTACACTCTCTGCATCTTTGCTACACTCCCTGCATGCCTGCTACACTCCCTGCATAAATGCTACACTCCCTGCATAAATGCTACACTCCCTGCATGAATGCTTCATTCCCTGCACATTCTTTACCACAGGCTTGGCACTAGGAGCTTTCTTGGGGCCCATGGTGGCTTATTTAGCAGTTGCAAGCACTAAAAACAGTGGAATAATGACAATATACTGGTATGAATGCGTGGGTGTGGGTGGGTGGTCGCTCTCACTTGTAAACAATAGCACACTGACGCTCCCTGGAGTGCGCGCTCAGCTGGGCGCCAAGCGGACAGGTCCGGTACGAAAGTCGTAAGACGAATCAATCATCGGATGTCGCATTCAAATTTCTTACGTTATAAAAATCGGTTATCGAATATAACGTAAGATGATAGCATCGTAAGTCGAGGTACCACTGTATATGGCACTGGTCCTCAACCTTTTCAGGTAAGAGGGCCCCCCCTCTTACATGATTTTATTGTAGCTGTAATTTTGTGCTTTGTTAATAAAGTCAAGCACTGACTAGAGGTGCAATACCTGTACAAGAAAGAAAATTTGGTGAATGCTTCCAAACAATTTTCCACTTTCCTGAAAAGGAAACAAAAAATGCTGACTTACCTTCTGTACATACTTTGGTAGACACTCTGCTACATATTGCCCAAACTCGCTCAAAGTCTGCCTTTGAACGGCATTTTCAGGTCGAATGGTAGCTGCAAGAAAGTATTGAAAAATACTTAAGAACTCTTTACATCTCTTACAATGGTTGATATATCAGGTATACAATGAGAATGAGACTAGGAAAATAGTTCAAACGCACTGATCAGGTCAACGTCAGTATGAGGACTGGGTTAGAGGGAAGACCTAAACTAAAAAGTTGGGAAAGAAGGATGTTGAGAAAAATGGACAGAAGAAAAATTATCTCTGGATTAGTTTCAGTAGGCAACTGCCTCTCCAAGTTACCAAATGTTTTATCATCAGATGATGCAAAACTTGATCTGATCTTGCCTGTCTTTTCACCTCTCAATGATCTGAACCAGTTTCTTTTTTCTCACTATTTCTTATTCACAAGGTCCTGGATGGAATAAAACATCATCTATTTTTCATGTAGAATTTAAGACTTTGATGCCAAAAGTAAATTCATTAAAATTCTATTTTTTTTTAATAACACATTGGCCGTTCCTCACTGAGGCAGGGGTGACTTGAAAAAGAAGAAACATTTTTATTATCACTGATTCCATCGCTGTCTTACCAGATGCGTGCCTGCACTACAGTTCAAAAACTAAAAAAAACCCACTCAGTGAGAAGTGCTAAATCCCCTAGGAATTCTACAGCTCCTGGGAAGGCAATTAGGTTCAATCCAAGGAAGGGGAGGATAAGTCCATGGATTATGGCATCAAGGCACCACCCATGAGACGACACTTCCCATAATATTTAACTAATGTACAATACCTAAAAAAGAACAAAAAGCCACTTTTGTAGTGACCTAACCATTTGTACACAGAATGCCCATTTACTACAGTAAGTATACTATTTAGTATATTTATATAAAGTACTGTATGATCAATACATCGTACCAGTGTCAGACAGTGATGTTCAACAGCTCCTAGCTCCTACCAACCCAATTGAAGTCTCGCTCATAATCAACACCCTTAAAAACAAGGCAGGAGACATAAACAGCCTACCAACTTTTATGTACAAAAAAGCTTCACAGGTACTGTCACCAATTATAGCAACACTATTCAATAAATCCATTGAAGCCTCTACCTTTCCATCAATTCTCAAAATAGCTAGGGTCACCCCGATCCACAAAGGAGGTGATCAAACAGACCTGAATAATTATAGACCAATTTCTAATTTACCATTGCTTTCTAAAATCTTCGAAAAATTAATTCATAGACAAATCTATTCCTACCTCGTCTCACACAATGTACTCAAACCCTGTCAATTTGGATTCAGGACAAACAAGAGCACAAACGATGCTATTACACACATGTTGGAGTTAATATATACAGCACTTGAGAAAAAGAAGTCCCACTGGGAATCTTCATTGATCTCCGCAAAGCTTTTGATACAGTCGACCATGATTTACTGCTCACAAAATTAGCACACTATGGTATAAGGGGCACCCACTCAACTACCTAAAATCATACCTCACCAACAGAAGCCAATACGTGTACACAAATGGAGCGAACTCTTCCACACAACCAATTACAGTCGGAGCCCCTCAAGGAAGTGTCCTGGGGCCACTCCTATTCCTCATTTACATAAATGACCTACCGAATGCATCACAACTACTCAAACCCATTTTATTTGCAGATGACACAACATATGTCTTCTCTCACCCAAATCCAGTTAT
The DNA here is from genome assembly GCA_009830355.1 of Cherax destructor. Taxonomy (NCBI): domain Eukaryota; kingdom Metazoa; phylum Arthropoda; class Malacostraca; order Decapoda; family Parastacidae; genus Cherax; species Cherax destructor. The sequence continues at coordinate 280,138 of WNWK01000867.1, read as the reverse complement.
ACTGGCCAACACTGTTAATGCCGAATTACAGAAAATATCAACATGGATGACGACTAACAAGCTTACTCTCAATACTGACAAGACCTACTTCATACAGTTTGGAAGCAAAGCCACAAATGTTCCACTTAACATAACACTTAATGGTACACCCATCACTAGACTCACAGAGGGAAAATTCCTAGGAATCCACCTTGACAGTAGCCTTAAATTCCAAACACATATACAACAAATTTCCAAGAAAATCTCGAAGACAGTAGGCATATTATCAAAGATACGCTATTATGTACCTCAATCAGCTCTCCTTGCACTATATCATTCACTTATCTACCCGTATCTCACCTATGGAATCTGTGCATGGGGATCAACAACGTTAAATCACCTTAGACCACTCATAACACAACAAAAGGCCGCACTCAGAATGATAACAAATTCCCACTCTAGACAGCATACTCCACCAATATTCAAAAGTCTCAAACTACTCACCATAAAGAACATTCATACTTACTCTTGTGCCTACTACATATATAAAACTTTACACTCTAATATAAACCCTCTGCTCAAAACTCTCCTCACCAACTTTAATAGGACCCATGACCACAACACACAACACAGATCACTTTTTGATATACCCGTGTTCATATCAACCTATGTAAAAATTCTATGCACATAAAGGGCCCCAGAATCTGGAATTCATTACCAGTAAATATTAAGATAATCTTGTCTGAAAATCAATTTAAGACTCAACTCAAAACCACCTACTCACCCAAAACTAAATGATCATACTATAAACTACTTTGAAAAATGCTCATTGTTACTTTCCTATACGATAATCTCAATTTTTAATAATATGTTACTATTATGTTACCCCCTACTCATATTATAAGTTAATGTCAAAAATGCTCAATGTTATTTTCCTTAAGATAATCTCAATTCCATATTATCATTCAAGAATCTTAACACCTGTAACAATCTAAGATCTAATATCATTATATAATAATTTAAACAGTAAAATTTCATCATATTGTAATTTTGAAAATAATTTTTAACTAGAATAAACTCAATAAATTTCTCTAATATTAAGTACATAGTTTTTAAGGACTAGAATAAGCTGCCCCTAATGCCATGGCATGTCAGTGGCTCTCCTGGCACTCAATTTACATTGTAACTTCCGATACCCATGTAATCTGCAATGAAATAAAATTTGTTTGTTGTTTGTTTGTTTTGTTATTACTTGATATTACCTAACAGTTTACCACGGTACCTAATACAATACATTTTTTTTTTCAACAAGTCGGCCATCTCCCACCAAGGCAGGGTGACCCAAAAAGAAAGAAAATCCCCCAAAAAGAAAAAAACTTTCATCATCGTTCAACACTTTCACCATCATTCATACATAATCACTGTCTTTGCAGAGGCGCTCAGCCAATATCCCAAACTTATCCTTTAAAGTGCAGGCATTGTACTTTCTGCCTCCAGGACTCAAGTCCGGCTAACCAGTGACCCTGAATCCCTTCACAAAATATTACCCTGCTCACACTCCAACAGCTCATCAGGCCCCAAAAACCATTAGTCTCCATTCACTCCTATCTAACACGCTTACACACGCTTGTTGGAAGTCCAAGCCCCTTGCCCACAAAACCTCCTTTACCCCCTCCCTCCAACCTTTCCTAGGACGACCCCTACCCCACTCTTCATTCCACTACAAAATATGAGCCATAATTATGATATACGTACGATGCAATTGGGTGCTGCACAGTCTCACCTCTGCAACATGTGGCACAACTGTAAATAAAGGTACTTTATTAATATTGTGTACTATATTAATAATAATCTTTATTTCTACAAGTACATGATACAATATATACAAACCATATCTGACATCAATGATATATGTACTATATAGAACGTCCCTGGTTATGCAGAGCACTGGGCAAATTAGGTCAATTTTGTCCTCAGGATGCGACCTACAATAGTCGGCTAACACCAGGTACCTATTTTACTACTAGGTGAACAGGGACATCAGGTGTCTTAAGGCAACACATCTTAATGTTTCCACTCGTACTGGAGATCAAACTACGGACCTCAATGTGTGAGCTGAATGCGCTATCAAACAAAGTTATGAGACACCAAAATGTGCTTCAATGCCAGTATTACTTCTTTGTTTCAGTAAAATTTTCAGCATATAGTACTGCATAATCTATTCCAATTATTATAATGATTAACAGACTAGCTACAGAAATGCAAAATATTTTTACAATGGTTTAAAAGAGATGTTATGGGCACATAAAAAATATAAGTTACATAAGATTTTATCTAGGATAACCCAATTAGGTCAAACAAGTGACTTAATACCATATTAAAAAACAAGTGCTAAACCAGTATGGGTCACAGAGCACTGAACAAATCTAAAAAAACAATTATTTTGTGGGATTATTAACTTGGAGAGTTATTAACCCAGGATATCCCAATAGTCAGAATGTTATCTGGGACCATCCATTTTATTGCCAGTGGGATCCTTTTAATCCTCTTCCCCAGGATGCGACCCACACTTGTCGCCTTATGTGTATCAGTTTGTATACCTGAGTATACCTGGAAGGGGTTTTGGGGGGTTAACGCCCCCCGTAGTTGGTCTCTGACCAGGCTTCGTGATGGATCAGGGCCTGATCAACCAGGCTGTTACTGCTGGTCGCATATGAATCGACACATGTACCACAGCCTGGCATCCCGTTGTTCGATCATTTGCATACTCAGCTCACACAAGAGGTCCAGGGGTCGAGCCCCGGTACGGCTGGAAACATTAGAACATAGAACGTGTTTCCCTAAGTCACCTGCTGTCCATGTTCACCTATCAGTAAAATAGGTACCTGGGTGTTAGTCGACTGGTGTGGGTCGCATCCTGGGGACAAAATTTATCTAATTTGTCTGAAATGCTCTGCATAACAAGCGGCTTTCTGTATAGTAGAATGTCATTGATGTCAGCTAGAACTGTATACCTTGTACATGTAAAAATAAGAGTATTATTATTTATTATTATTACTCGTGGAGCCCCTGAAAAGCAGAGGCCCCACAAGTGTGGAAAAGATCACCAACTTTTTGGAATGAAGTACTGTAATTAAAAAACGACAAATAGGGAAAAGAAAACTACTGATCACTGATCAAACTAACGAGAAATTACAATTACATGGCCAGTAAAGGATAAAGTAAGAGGCTACAAACAATTGTTATACTGCCAAGTCTGCTCCGGCTTTGTTATACACCAAGTATGATGAGAGTGAAATTAATATTTATATAATATACATCACTTGCAGCTTACCCACTCTTGGAACATTTCTGATTGCAGAGTAAACTGCTCGAGTAAGAGCGGCCGCCATGTTGCCTTCTTGTTGTTGTGACTAATTAAGGCTACGCCGGCTGGAGCTGTACTCAGTCATATTTTCCAGCGTAGAAATTATTAATTCTAGATTTATTTAACCTACAAACCTAACTCAGTGAAGAGAAAAACAGTTAAAACAAGCATTCGCATATATAAAAAATGGATATTCATGCTAAGGAGTGAAGAAAACGCCTACAAACATATGACTAAGGCTAATGATCGGCTTTCTAAAAGAGCCGTAGACTGTTGTAAAATTAACTGGATCTTCAGATGCTTGATAAAATTAATGAATTGACAGTCATATGCCTTCAAATAGGAAGTATATTGTAATCTGGGCTGTCAGTTAGCAGTATGAGAACAATAATACAAAAGTAACTTTATTGACTTAAGACTGAGGGAGACTGACACCAGTCAGTCCACCTATCACTATTCTATCATGCAGCAGCCACATATCTATGTTCATCCAACAAAATAAGGAGACTATAGGATGTCACTACTGCCTGGCTCCAGCTGGGTTACATGTATCTCTGGGAGGTTAAATAACCACCACCACATAATGCAGAAAAAAAAAACTAAATACGTATTTATAAACTTTGCCAGATGGACAATTGTGACACCTTGCGTCATTATGTGCTGGAATGCGTCACACTGCGTTATGTGCTGGAATGCGTCACACCTTGTGTCATTATGTGCTGGAATGCGTCACACCTTGTGTCATTATGTGCTGGAATGCGTCACGCCTTGCGTCATTATGTGCTGGAATGCGATAAAATTAATGAGTTCAGAGACAACTCACTCAGAAATGTTTTAGAAATGTCAAAAGTATTTTATGCACAGTAGTACATTACCAACCATTCCAGGAAAAATCCACTGACTTTGCTCACCGTAAATAACGCATAACAACTTAAATTTATTTAAATTAAAGCATACCTTGGTAAAATATAAGGTAATATTTTTTGTGATACTTTTGTGACCTAATCCATGTCTGTATAAATAGCTTATTACTATTATAACCAGATATAAACATGTAAATAGTTCATTACCAGTGTAACTTGTTTAGCTATCAATACTGTGGTCCAGTTCCTGGACCCATTATGTGCCTCTGTAATGTTGAGTTAGTCCCTGGACCCATTATTTGCCTCTGTAATGTTGAGGTACAGTCACTGGACCCATTATGAGTCTGTAATGTTGAGGTACAGTCACTGGACCCATTATGTGCCTCTGTAATGTTAAGGTAGAGTGACTAGAGTCCCTAGACCCATTATGTGCCTCTGTAATGTTAAGGTACAGTTACTGAACCCATTATGTTCCCTTGTAATGTTGAGATGCAGTCCCTGGATCCATTATGTGCCTCTGTAATGTTGAGGTACAGTCACTGGACCCATTATGTTCTTCTGTAATGTTAAGGTATCACTGGACCCATTATGTTCCCTTGTAATGTTGAGGTACAGCCCTTGGACCCATTATGTGCCTCTGTAATGTTGAGGTACAGTCTCCGGACCCATTATGTGCCTCTGTAATGTTGAGGTACAGTTCCTGGACCTATTATGTGTCTGTAATCTTTTGATTACCACCCACACCATTGATATATGGGTGCATAATATATTAATCTAACTCAGTAAAAGTTGGCGTCAAAAATTTGAGTGTTCTGTATTATTTCTTTATCAAAACTGCAGATAACTTTTAAATATTGTCTTCATCTGCTCCGACAATTGTTTAGTGCTCGAGGCTGGCACTTGTGCTCGAGGCTGGCACTTGTGCTCGAGGCTGGCACTTGTGCTCGAGGCTGGCACTTGTGCTCGAGGCTGGCACTTGTGTTCCCCTTCCCGCACAACAACACCAAATAACACACAGTAACACACGATACACAATAACACCAAATAACACACAATAACATACGATACACAATAACACCAAATAACACACAATAACACACGATACACAATAACACCAAATAACACACAATAACACCAAATAACACACAATAACACACGATACACAATAACCCCAAATAACACACAATAACACACGATACACAATAACACCAAATAATACACAATAACACACGATACACAATAACACCAAATAACACACAATAACACACGATACACAATAACACCAAATAACACACAATAACACACGATACACAATAACACCAAATAACACACAATAACACACGATACACAATAACACCAAATAACACACAAAAACACACGATACACAATAACACCAAATAACACACAAAACACACGATACACAATAACACCAAATAACACATAACACACGATACACAATAACACCAAATAACACATGATACACAATAACACCGAATAACACATAATAACACACAATACAAAACAACACCAAATAACACACGATACACAATAACACCAAATAACACATAATAACACACAATACACAATAACACCAAATAACACACGATACAAAACAACACCAAATAACATAATAACACACATGATACACAATAACACAAAATAACACATAATAACACACGATACACAATAACACCAAATAACACACGATACACAATAACACCAAATAACACATAATAACACGATACACAATAACACCAAATAACACATAATAACACACGATACACAATAACACCAAATAACACATAATAACACACGATAAACAATAACACCAAATAACACATAATAACACATGATACACAATAACACCAAATAACACATAATAACACATGATACACAACAACACCAAATAACACACGATACACAATAACACCAAATAACACATAATAACACACGATACACAATAACACCAAATAACACATAATAACACATGATACACAATAACACCAAATAACACATAATAACACATGATACACAATAACACCAAATAACACATAATAACACATGATACACAATAACACCAAATAACACATAATAACACATGATACACAATAACACCAAATAACACATAATAACACATGATACACAATAACACCAAATAACACACAATAACACACGATACACAATAACACCAAATAACACACGATACACAATAACACCAAATAACACATAATAACACACGATACACAACAACACCAAATAACACATTATACACAATTACACATGATGCACAATAACGCCAATTAACACGATACACAATAACACCAAATAACACACGATACACAATAACACCAAATAACACACAATAACACACGATACACAATACCACCAAATAACATACAATAACACATGACACACGATAACACTAAATACTACATGACACACAATAACACCTGACACAATAACACCACATAGCACACAATAACACTAATAACCTAAAACACACAATAACACCACATACACAATAACATAACATGGCAGGCGAAATTGCAGATCTGGAGAATCTACAGAGAACTTTCAGTGCCCCCGTAAGTACAGTCAAGGAAATTATTATTAATACTATATTAACGAGGAAGAGCTAAATTTGTTGGGGTCAAACAGTTCTTATTTTACATCGATTTGACCCTAACGAGTTTATTGCATTTACGATATTGTCTTTTTTTTTATAAGAAGTCACCTGCTACCAAACATACAAATATTTTACAGATTATGACAGAAAGACTTTAGAAATTTCAGGATTTAGTAATAGATATTTGAAGGCAACTTTCTCTCTCTAATGACGGTATTCAACACTGATTTCTTGATGAATAAGACATATGTGAACCACTTTCGAATCTTTATTTCCAGAACATTTCGCCTGCAATACGTAGTACTAGTCTTCTTCAGTCGAATTCAGAGGCGAGGCAGTGGAGGGGTACCTGCTACCTGGAGGATGTTCTGGGGATCAACCTCCCCGCGGCCTGGTCCACGACCAGGCCTCCAGGTGGATCAGGGCCTGATCAACCAGGCTATTACTGCTGGCCTCACGTAGTCCAACATACCAGGCTGATCCGGGTAAAGATTACGTGATTAGTCCATCATTCTCTCTTCAGTATTTAACACACTCATTATCTTCTCTTCTATTTTTCGTATTCTTTTCTTCTTTTCCTTATTTTCTTTTCATTTTCTCATTTTCTTCCTCATTTTTTACTTGTTTCTTCTTCTGCTTCTTCAGGATACGTGGCACACAGCCTAAGGGTCTGTATTTACAAATAAATACAGAATCAATGTTCCCAGGCGGCACATTATTTTTTTTAAGTTCTGTCTCTGAGAAACAATGCATCATAGACTACGAGATCTCATTCAAACTTTTAGGTTAAATGGTTCTGTGACACTCAAATACAAAGAGCTATTAAAAATACAAAATAAGACCAAAACTCGACATGCAACGCCGTGGCAGAAGACGCAACACGAATGCATGTACATTTTTTTTTTGCAAACAGAATTATATGAGAATGGAACATATTGCACTTTGAAGCTGTAAGAGCGAAAAACAATATAGTAATTATAGAACCAACTAGACAAGAACTTTGCAAGTATCTAATTCAACCGGCTGCTACACCGGGGCAAAGTGAAATCAACACATTCCTGATGTTTTTGTCAGCAATTGCGTCAGGATGATTTAATAGCAGATAATAGTAGCAGTGGTAGAAGTAGATGGTTGTGTTAGTCATAGTAGTCGTCCTTACACAAATAACTCACACATATAAGAGAAAGAATCTTATGAGGACGTTTCGGTCCGACTTGGACCATTAAGTAGTCACACACGAACACACGAAGGTAAGAGAGCCAGTATATGTACGAGACAGAGTAGTTACTATAGAAACGGTACTAATTAAGTAAAGGTATTTGAAGCCCATGTTTTTTCACCCACTTGCATCTGTTCAATACGTTCCATGCCATTTTTCTATAAAAGGATCGGATATTTTTCCCCGTTTTCATGCCGGCAGTGGCTGGAGGAAGTGTAGGGTGGGGAGAGTGCCTTCTGCTTTATTACTCTTGCCTCAAAGATAGTCTTTAATGTAGATAGAAGTAGATAGTTCTCAGCAGATAGCTTCGGCGTGGACTCTGAAGTCTTCTGCTATCTGTCTTTCCCACGTACTCTGTCTCTCTGTCTCTCTCTCTCTCAACACCACTCAACAGCCTCGCTTCATTTAACCTCATATCTGTCTTGGCTAAAATTCCTAGAATTAATTAACACGTTCCTACATCTTGAGTGACTCTTGCCTTGCCAAGACTTAAACGTTGCAACGGGATTATGGTTCTTTCATAAATATTTTAGTTGTGAGAACTCTCTTCTGCAGTAATCTGAAACACCTGTTGTTCATATCTTTACATTAGTTAATTAACATCTCGTCTTTATGGCATCTGGTAAGAGTTTATCTACTGAAGGAATATATTATCTGGCTTCGGTGAGATATTCTAAATTTAATGTTAAAAAAAATTACGGAAAGGGGGAGGGGGAGCCTTAAACCCATGGCAAGTGAGTCGTATAACTCACAGGCAGTTCCGTGATATATTAGCAATTGTTTATTACGATTAGTGAGTTTTAATGTTATAGTGTATTATTGTGCTGTATGCCGAGTGTCGAAATGAAATGAATAGGCAAACGAGAATGTCGGATGCATATCCATGTTTGTAATGAGAAGTGAATACTTAACTCATTACCAGCACAGAGTCTGATGATGGTCTCAGTCAAGATTTCTGTCGATGAATCACAAGATACTGAAAGTGCTGGATCACTTCTTCCTGTAGTTAGCAATCAAAGATTTGACAGCAATCATGAAAAGTTAGTAAGGGTTTGTTTAGGATTAGGTATCTTCAATCCAGACTGGATTAAATCCCTTTTAATTAGCCACGGAAAATGTAAAAAAAAAAAAATTGAATCGATTCCATGTCAACCTTATTGAGCATACACATATGTATCACTAGCATACACATATGTATCACTAGCATACACATATGTATCACTAGCATACACATCAGATGTATCACTAGCATTTTGAAAGAAATGTAAAAGTATTACAAGATATAGAACTGGTAAAGTCCGCGTGGATACCACCTCATGCTATTACCGCAGGAAACAAGACAGCTAATGAACTGGCAGAAATTTAGAATCACAACAAGACTATATAGATTTGCAGCAAATTTCAAGGAGAAAACTGCGAGAGAACTGTGTCGATAGTATGTACAGCATTGCACTAGGGATGGTGTATAAATATACCTAGTTGGATGAATCTTAGAAATATAAACACATAATCAGTATGATGTGATCCTTTATTGACAACGTTTCGCCCACACAGTGGGCTTTATCAAGTCACAAACAGATATACCTGGGTGAAAGGTACGTGAGTACCTGACCCAGTATTCTCCACCTGACTTCATCCTATAAATACTCACGTACCTTTCACCCAGGTAGATCTGTTTGTGACTTGATAAAGCCCACTGTGTGGGCGAAACGTTGTCAGTAAAGGATCACATTATACTGATTATGTGTTTATATTTCCATTGTGTCGGTATTTTACACCATTTATTTCCATGGATGAATCTTATTGTAGCCAGCTGGCCAGAAGTTTTACCACTCACTTGCAACGAGTTCAATCTCCACCCTTACCGTGGTTTGTTTTCAAGCGTGTCATTACAATTTCGTGAGTCAGAAAGGTGGAAATAAAATAGTACTGTGGTGGCAGGACTCCCTTAGGTTGTTGTGCAAGCTGGTGTTTCAACTCCAAGCTGGTGTTTCAACTCCAAGCTGGTGTTTCAACTGCTGTTAAGCTGTTATGTGTTTCAAATCAATTTAACTAAGCTGGTGTTTCAACTCTAAGCTGGTGTTTCAACTCCAAGCTGGTGAATGCTTTTTCAACTCAAGCTGGTGTTTCAACTCTGGAAGCGGTGTTTAACCTCACTTTTCGCAAGCTGGTGTTTCAACTCTCCAACTGGTGTTTCAACTCTAAGCTGGTGTTTTCAAGCTGTCATTTTACAGCTTGTGATGTGTTCAAACTCTAAGCTGGTGTTTCAACTCTAAGCTGGTGTTTCAACTCCAAGCTGGTTTTCAACTCAAGCTGGTGTTTCAACTCCAACTGGTGTTTCAACTCTAAGCTGGTGTTTCAACTCCTAAGCTGATGTTTCAACTCCAAGCTGGTGTTTCAACTCTAAGCTGGTGTTTCAACTCCAAGCTGGTGTTTCAACTCTAAGCTGGTGTTTCAACTCTAAGCTGGTGTTTCAACTCTAAGCTGGTGTTTCAACTCCAAGCTGGTGTTTCAACTCTAAGCTGGTGTTTCAACTCCAAGCTGGTGTTTCAACTCTAACTGGTGTTTCAACTCAGCTGGTGTTTCAACTCTAAGCTGGTGTTTCAACTCAAGCTGGTGTTCAGCGTGTTCAATCAAGCTGGTGTTTCAACTCTAAGCTGGTGTTTCAACTCTAGTGGTGTTCAACTTAGCTGGTGTTTCAACTCAAGCTGTGTTTCAACTCCAAGCTGGTGTTTCAACTCCTAAGCTGGTGTTTCAACTCCAAGCTGGTTTTCAACTCAAGCTGTGTTTCAACTCAAGCTGGTGTTTCAACTCAAGCTGTGTTTCAACTCAAGCTGGTGTTTCAACTCTAAGCTGGTGTTTCAACTCCAAGCTGGTGTTTCAACAAGCTGGTGTTCAACTCTAAGCTGGTGTTTCAACTCTGCTGGTGTTTCAACTCAAGCTGGTGTTTCAACTCCAAGCTGGTGTTTCAACTCTAAGCTGGTGTTTCAACTCCAAGCTGGTGTTTCAACTCCAAGCTGGTGTTTCAACTCTAAGCTGGTGTTTCAACTCTAAGCTGGTGTTTCAACTCAGCTGGTTTTCAACCAAGCTGGTTTTCAACTCCGCTGGTGTTTCAACTCTAAGCTGGTGTTTCAACTCTAAGCTGGTGTTTCAACTCTAAGCTGGTGTTTCAACTCTAAGCTGGTGTTTCAACTCTAAGCTGTGTTTCAACTCAAGCTGGTGTTTCAACTCCAACTGGTGTTTCAACTCAAGCTGGTGTTTCAACTCTAAGCTGGTGTTTCAACTCTAAGCTGGTGTTTCAACTCTAAGCTGGTGTTTCAACTCTAAGCTGGTGTTTCAACTCAAGCTGGTGTTTCAACTCTAAGCTGGTGTTTCAACTCCAAGCTGGTGTTTCAACTCAAGCTGGTGTTTCAACTCAAGCTGGTGTTTCAACTCCAAGCTGGTGTTTCAACTCTAAGCTGGTGTTTCAACTCTAACTGGTGTTTCAACTCTAAGCTGGTGTTTCAACTCTAAGCTGTGTTTCAACTCCAAGCTGGTGTTTCAACTCCAAGCTGGTGTTTCAACTCTAAGCTGGTGTTTCAACTCCAAGCTGGTGTTTCAACTCTAAGCTGGTGTTTCAACTCTAAGCTGGTGTTTCAACTCCAAGCTGGTGTTTCAACTCAAGCTGGTGTTTCAACTCTAAGCTGGTGTTTCAACTCTAAGCTGGTGTTTCAACTCCAAGCTGGTGTTTCAACTCCAAGCTGGTGTTTCAACTCTAAGCTGGTGTTTCAACTCAAAGCTGGTGTTTCAACTCCTAAGCTGGTGTTTCAACTCCAAGCTGGTGTTTCAACTCTAAGCTGGTGTTTCAACTCTAAGCTGGTGTTTCAACTCTAAGCTGGTGTTTCAACTCTAAGCTGGTGTTTCAACTCTAAGCTGGTGTTTCAACTCTAAGCTGGTGTTTCAACTCCAAGCTGGTGTTTCAACTCTAAGCTGGTGTTTCAACTCCAAGCTGGTGTTTCAACTCTAAGCTGGTGTTTCAACTCCAAGCTGGTGTTTCAACTCTAAGCTGGTGTTTCAACTCTAAGCTGGTGTTTCAACTCTAAGCTAGTGTTTCAACTCCAAGCTGGTGTTTCAACTCCAAGCTGGTGTTTCAACTCTAAGCTGGTGTTTCAACTCTAAGCTGGTGTTTCAACTCTAAGCTGGTGTTTCAACTCTAAGCTGGTGTTTCAACTCTAAGGGGAAATGTTTAATATATAGTTTGTGTTGAAGGGGGAGGCAGACTCAACACTTTGTTCATAGAATGAAAATTATAAAAGTATAGAATTAATACCACTGTAGGAAGAGTTGAAGCATTTTATAGCAAAGGTCGACAGACTTATATTTAATGAGTAGGATTTGCTGCAGTTAGGTATAGCTAATTTACAAATATAGCGACACCCGTAGGTAAGGATATTGTAATTATAAACTTACTTATGTCCGTAGATAAGGAAACTCTAATTGTAAAGGTAGTGTACTTGTAATTATGTAACTGCAGAGGATGGAGTTGATATCACCAAAACAGTGTCAGCTATGTACTGTGTAAGGTCACATAGGCTGCACGGTAACCCTTGCACCAGCAGTCCAAGATACTTTATTCCAAAACACTGACATACCGGAATTAAAGTAAACTCTAAGAGTGAATAAACTTATATATAGAAAAATGATAGGGACGCCAAGATCATGATGATTCTCTTCAAATCGCTTGTTCTCTCTAGGCTGGAATATTGCTGTACACTAACGGCCCCTTTCAAGGCTGGCGATATTGCTGACCTGGAGAATGTGCAGAGAACATTCATGACGCACATGAGAACGATAAAGCAAAATTACTGGGAAAGGTTGAAGTCCCTTGACTTGTATTCCCTGGATCGCAGGCGAGCAAGATACATGATAATATACACATGGAAAATTCTAGAGGGATTAGTATCAAATCTGCACACGAAAATCACTCCCTGCAAAAGCAAAAGACTCGGCAGGAGATACAATATTTCCCCAATGAATAGCAGGGGCGCCACGAGTACACTAAGAGACAACACAATAACTGTCAGGGGCCCAAGACTGTTCAACTGCCTCCCAGCATACATAAGGGGATCATAAGGGGGATTACCAATAAACCCCTGGCTGTCTTCAAGAGGGCGCTGGACAGGCACCTAAAGTCAGTAATTGACCAGCCGGGCTGTGGATCGTACGTCGGTTTGCGTGAGGCCAGGAGTAACAACCTGGTTAATCAGGCCCTGATCCACCGCGAGGCCTGGTCATAGACCGGGCCGCGGGGGGCGTTGACCCCCGAAACCCTCTCCAGGTATATAACCCTCCACGTGTACATGCTCAGTTGGCCTCAGTGCACACACATCGAAAGGGATATACTCATCAGAATATATGCAAACTGTGCTGTTTATGTGACTTTATGTTCACTCTTGATCATTGACTTTATGTTCACTCTTGATCATTGAGTTTATGTTCACTCTTGATCATTGACTTTATGTTCACTCGTGATCATTGACTTAATGTTCACTCTTGATCATTGAGTTTATGTTCACTCGTGATCATTGACTTTATGTTCACTCGTGATCATTGACTTTATGTTCACTCATGATCATTGGCGCTGCCAAATAAACTCACATAATCGGGAAACGCATTTAAAATCTTATTGTGTGCCAATATTAATAACATGCTTAATGCATCCAGCGTAGACATTTATAATCAAATGCTGCAAGACACCTGTAAATTTAACTGAAATGAAGGTAATTTAATGTTCTCAGCGACGTCTTCAACACACGTGTAGAACTGTATAATAATTGTACGATTTCCGGGGTTTACGAAACTCGGGGGTCCACTGTATTTGTAAAATGAGGTTCCCTTATTTTACCTACACTATCACCAAGGAAAAGTGTATTGATGTTTTTCTTGAGATGGATAAATGAAAATTTAAAAGAAAACTTCATGCAGGCGAAACTGTTTGCCGAGTATTTATTAAAGGAAAGAACCTACCGTCTGCCTAAGAATATTAAAATGCGAGGTGCCCGCTGGTACTATTCTGGCCACCAAGTTTAGTTCCGACTTTTTTCTCTCTCGCTCAAAGTCTTTTGAAATTCTGAGAATGTGTTCCTGATTCTCACTCTCAGAAACCAAGGAGGGGAGAGAAGGGAGTGTCCTGATCCCGGGGAGAATCTCACGGCAGAGAGGAAGACGTTTTCTAGAGAGAGAAAAAATGGAATTAGAATTTAAGAGAATTCCCTCTGAGAGTTGCTCCTTTGATCGTTTTCTTTGGAGTCTTCTTGATCTGAGCAGAAGAAAAACAGAAATCTTTTACCCTGAACTTCAGGCTTATTCACAAGGCATCGTGAGACATCTTTCTTCTCCTTCGAAGCCTCCAGGCAGCAAGAACACACTGTCTTAAAATAAACCTTTCACCCAAAACACTGGATCAGTTTTTGCTTTAGTCGCTAACTCTTACAGAAGTCATCTTTACTCTCTACACAACTTGAGTTTATTCCTCATAGGCTTCATTTAGAATACATTTTGCCCACTTTTTTCACCCTAGTTCATCCTTCCTCTTACACTGTCTACTATAATGCAAAAAAATGCTAGTTTCTTATATACCGCTCTGATTGTTCATGCAGACAGTGTCCTTGTAATTTGGGAAGCTCCCTCTTGTTTTCATGATCAAAGCAACTGGAATAAAATATCATTTTTCCTGAAGACTCAGTTTTCCTGTAATAGGATAAATCTTTTACGTCTTGATCTTAAATAAAACTTGACCAAGAGGAGAAGCAAGAAGTAATATAGAAGTGATAGAAAATGACTGACGATATATTAGGATAATGTGTTCTCTGCTTCCTACTACTGATGGTTGGTTGGTTATTTAGGTTTAAATCCATTGACAGGTGGGTTTAAAGCCCATAATTAAGACTGCATTATAACCTGCTGATCACCAATCAGGAATATTTTAATATCTAAAATAAGAATTTAAAAAACTCTTGGTGGATATTCACTGAGATTCACACTCAGTGTAAACATCGTGTGTAACTCTTAAGGCAAATGGATTATCATTTTTCTTACGCCGATAACAAAAGTATTGGAGAGAAAATAATTACAGCATTGCTTTCTCTTCATAAAACATAAAAAGTGAAAAAAAGAAAATTGAAAAGCGAAGCGAGTTGATTATATAATAACGTGTTAAATAGAATTTTGTAAAAAAAAACTCCTTTATATTTTAAATCACAGTGGTCTATTGCCCATTAAGGTAGGCTGGTCCAAAATAGGGAACATATTCACCATCAATCACTCAACAGAAGAATGCAGACGTCACTCACAGTTCAAATGACCTTGTCCACCCTCAGTAGTGTGTTGTTATGGTTGGTTTATTTGGTTTAAAGCCCATAATCAACAACACTATTCATCAGGGCTACACGTCCTTTACACCACCAGTCGAGGATACAGTAAGTTTTAAAAACAGGATTAAAGTAAATTTTGTGTATATACTCTGAGGGGTAAACACTTGTGGTATATAACTGAACTTGACTGTTTTCTCTATTATTTTCATTTTTTTTTATTTTAAAATTCACCCCCCCCCAAAAAAAAAACCCAGCAGACTTCTTAGGATTATTTTGTGATATTGTTTTCTTTATTTTAGGTTTTTTTTTTTAAAGGAAAATATTCGAAGCTTTGAATTTAGGATAAAGAAAAACATTTACTCGCTTGTTTTTTCTTTGCGGTGATACGTTCGATTTCTTAATGAGAAATGCTGCAGTACATTGTTTGTTTTAATAATAAACATTAAGTAGAGTAGAGCTTGATGGTCTTCACGATGAGCTTTAAGCAATGAAGAAGTCTTAGGTTGAGCAAGCCGAGCTCTGGGATACTAGACACCGAAGCAGATATACTTGAGGTTGGAGTACTCGTCGAGGCCGTGTTTAGAACCCTCCTTGCCGAGACCTGAATGTTTGAAGCCTCCGAAGGGAGCCTCACAGGTGGAGAGCAGTCCCTCGTTCACACCCACCATGCCCACCTCCAGAGCCTCCGCCACCCTCCACACCTGACTCAGGTCGTTCGAGTAGAAGTAACCTGTGAGGGGAAGTAGAAGTAACCTATGAGGGGAAGTAGAAGTAACCTGTGAGGGGAAGTAGAAGTAACCTGTGAGGGGAAGTAGAAGTAACCTGTGAGGGGAAGTAGAAGTAACCTGTGAGGGGAAGTAGAAGTAACCTGTGAGGGGAAGTAGAAGTAACATGTGAGGGGAAGTAGAAGTAACATGTGAGGGGAAGTAGAAGTAACCTGTGAGGGGAAGTAGAAGTAACATGTGAGGGGAAGTAGAAGTAACATGTGAGGGGAAGTAGAAGTAACCTGTGAGGGGAAGTAGAAGTAACATGTGAGGGGAAGTAGAAGTAACCTGTGAGGGAAGTAGAAGTAACCTGTGAGGGAAGTAGAAGTAACATGTAGGGAAGTAGAAGTAACATGTGAGGGGAAGTAGAAGTAACCTGTGAGGGAAGTAGAAGTAACCTGTGAGGGAAGTAGAAGTAACCTGTGAGGGGAAGTAGAAGTAACTGTGAGGGGAAGTAGAAGTAACATGAGGAAGTAGAAGAACATGAGGAAGTAGAAGTAACCTGTGAGGGAAGTAGAAGTAACATGTGAGGGAGTAGAAGTAACATGAGGGAAGTAGAAGTAACCTGTGAGGGGAAGTAGAAGTAACATGTGAGGGGAAGTAGAAGTAACCTGTGAGGGGAAGTAGAAGTAACCTGTGAGGGGAAGTAGAAGTAACATGTGAGGGGAAGTAGAAGTAACATGTGAGGGGAAGTAGAAGTAGATTTTGTTCCGACTACTTTTGACTTAACATGACGGGGTAGTGACCCATGATAATCCATTGTAGTCGGGTTGTCATGGATCACTGTAGAATTTTTGTAGGAGTCACTAACCACACATCCCAAAATATACTTGGAAAATCCTAGAGGGACTAGTCCTAAATCTGCACACGGAAATCACTCCCTACGAAACAAAAGACTCAGCAGGGGGTGCAACACCTTCCCCAGTGAAAAGCAGCGGCGCGATGAGTACACTAAGAGACACAATAAGTGTCAGGGGCCCAAGACTGCTCAACTGCCTCCCCAGCATATGTAAGGGGATTACTAATAGATCCATGGCTGTCTTCAAGAGGGAGCCGGACAGACACCTAAAGTTAGCACCTGCCAGCTGGGCTGTGGTTCGTACGTTGGTTTGCGTGCGGCCGGCAGTAACAGCCTGGATGATCAGGTCATGCTCCAACGGGCCGCGGGGGCGTTGACCCCCGGAACTCCCTCCACTGTCGCTTCCTGTCATTATTTTTATCGGTCTGAAAAAGACATTCCTAAATCCTTACTTTTTTCTAAATATAAATTATGTTCATTTGGGGGATTTTTTATTATGTATTAAACTTAAAATATGTCATTGTTGGCCGAGAATGACGAAGCTGCATTCTCCGTCGAGTAATCTTAAGACAGGAAGTTGTCTTCGTCTTATCCCACGTCTGTCTTCTCTTTAAGGGGGGTTGGGGGTAGTGTCTTGAAGCTTTAAAAGAGCTCTTAATCCAAGGAACTGAAACTATCCTTCCCTTCCTCTGATCAGATCTGATTACCTCCTATTTTCTGGGCGCGGGATGACTTCCATCGTGATGATTTATGATAATAATAATAATAATAATAATAATAATAATAATAATAATATATTATTATTATTAGTAGTAGTAGTAGTAGTAGTATTATTACTGAAGCAAAGCTATCAGCAGCACGCGACATTATGTGCACTCGGGGAAGTGGAGGCACTGGAGGCACTGGAGCACTGGAGGCACTGGAGGCACTGGAGACGAGGGTATATGTTGAGGAGTTACTAAACGTACATGACAAAGCAAAGGAAAGTTTCTTGTACGGGAGAGGAGGGAACCAAGATGTGACTGCAGGAGAAAAAAATAGGAGCCTGAGGTATGGAGGTAGTGAGGTAGTGAGTGAGGCAGTAAGTGAGGCAGTGAGTGAGGCAGTAAGTGAGGCAGTAAGTGAGGGAGTAAGGAGGCAGAAGTGAGGAAAAGAAGGAGGCAGTAAGTGAGGCAGTAAGGAGGCAGTAGTGGAGGCAGTGAGTGAGGCAGTAAGGAGGCAGGGAAGTGAGGTGAGGCTGAGGCAGTGAGTGAGGCAGTGAGTGGGAGGCGTGGAGGCAGTAAGTGAGGCAGTAAGGAGGCAGGAGTGAGGCAGAGGAGGCAGGAGGAGGCGGAAGTGAGGCAGTGAGTGAGGCAGTAAGTGAGGCAGTAAGTGAGGCAGTAAGGAGGCAGAGGAGGCAGGAGGAGGCAGGCGAGGAGTGAGGAGGCAGTGAGTGATGCAGTGAGTGAGGCAATGGAGGAGGCAGTGAGGCAGTGGGGGATGCAGTGAGTGAGGCAATGAGGAGGCAGTGAGGAGTGAGTGAGGTAGTGAGGAGGCAGTGAGTGAGGCAGGAGGAGACAGTAAGTGAGGCAGTGAGGAGGCAGTAAGTGAGGCAGTGAGTGAGGAAAATGAGTGAGGGGTGAGGTAGTGAGAGGTAGTGATGAGGCAGTGGGGAGGCAGTAGTGAGGCAGTGTGAGGCAGGAGTGGGCAGTGAGGAGGCAGTGAGTGAGTGCAGAGTGAGGCGTAGCGGAGGAGGCAGGAGGCGTATGGGAGTGAGTGGAGGCAGTAGTGGAGGTGGCAGGCAGGAGGGGGCATGAGGAGGCAGTGAGTGAGGGTGGGGTGGAGGTTGCAGTGAGTGGCAGTGAGGAGGCAGTGAGTGAGGCAGTGAGGGCGGGGTGAGGCAGGAGTGAGGCAGTGAGGAGAGTAGTGAGGCAGGCAGTGAGGAGGCAGGAGTGAGGCAGAGTGAGGCAGTAGTGAGGAGAATGGGGTGAGGTAAAGGAGAAAGAGGGGGAATGGCAGGGGATGGGGCGTAAGTGAGGCAGTGAGTGAGGAGATGAGGCGAGGTGGGGGCAGTGGGGGGAGGAGGGGAGGAGGCATGGGAGAAAGAAGTGAGCAGTGAGTGAGGCAGTGATGGAGGAGGCGTGGAGGTGGGCAGGTGAGGCAGAAGTGAGGGCAGAAGGAGGCAGGAGTGAGGGGTGGGAGGCAGTGGGAGGCAGGCAGTAAGGAGGCAGTAGGGGAGGGTGGTGGGCGGAGGCAGTGGAGGCATGGTGAGGCGGTATGAGGGCATATGGCATGAGGAGGCAGTGGTGAGGCAGTGAGGCAGTGGAGGAGGTGGCGGAAGTGCAGGGGATTGAGGCAGTGAGTGCAGTAGGAGGAGGAGGAGTAGGAGGCAGGGGAGTGAGGCATGAGAGGGTAAGTGAGGCAGTGAGAAGGGGCGATGGCAGTGGTGAGGCGGTAGTGGAGAAGGGGAGGCAGTAAGGAGGGAGGGGCAGAGGAGCAGTGGAGGCGGGTGGCGGAGGTGGCGGGGGGAGTGAGTGGCGTGGGGAGGCAGTGGGGGGGAGGCAGTGGTGAGGCAGTGGGAGTGAGGTGAGGAGTGGGGGCAGGGAGGGAGGTAGAGGGCGAGGTGGGTGGAGGCAGAGGGAGGCGGAGTGGGGGCGGGAGGAGGCAGAGAGGCAGTAAGTGAGTAGTGGCTTATGGGCTTATTAGCCGAAGGGGAGCGGGAAGGGGAGGCTGGTGAGCTGAGAAAAGGTGAGGTGGGCAAAGTTTGAGAGGCAGTATGAGGCAGGCATGGAGGGCAGAGGGAGGATGGGCAGGAGCATAGAAGAGTGGAGTGGAGGGCAGGAGTGGGGGTGTGGGGCTTGAGCTGCTGGGTTGAGAGTGGCGGAGGCAGGGGAGGCAAATGAGGAATAGGTGAGGAGTGAGTGAGGCAGGGCGTGAGGGCAGAAGTGAGGCAGTGAGGAGGCGGGAGGCAGTGAGGAGTGAGGAGGAGTGAGGCAGGGGAGGCAGTGAGTGGAGGGTGAAAAGGGGAGGCAGAGTGAGGCAGGAGTGAGGCAGAGGAGTGGGGGCGAGGGTGGTGAGGCAGCAGCAGTGAGTGAGGCAGTGAGGAGGCAGAGGAGGCAGGGAGGCAGGAGGAGGCATGAGGAGCAGTGGTGTGGAGGGAGGGCTGGAGCATGAGGAGTAGTGAGGCAAAGAGGCAGTGGGGAGGCAGTAGTGAGGCAGGGGAGGCAGTGAGTGAGCAGGTGAGGCAGATGGAGTGTGGGCGGAGGCAGGAGGCAGGAGTGAGGGCAGTGAGGCTGGTGGGCAGTGGAGCAGGGTGGAGGTGAGTGGGAGGCGAGTGGGTGAGGCAGTAGGCGTGAGGCAGTAAGTGAGGCAGTGAGGCAGTAAGGAGGCAGAAAGGGGGCAGGAGTGGGAGTGGCAGGCAGTAAGGAGGGAGTGGTGAGGCAGTGTGAGGCAGGAGTGAGGCAGTGAGGAGGCAGGCAGGCAGAGTGAGGGCAGTAAGCGAGGCAGGAGGCAGTAGGAGGCAGTAAGTGAGGCAGTGAGGAGGCAGGAGTGAGTGCAGGAAGTGAGGCAGTGAGTGAGGCAGTAAGTGAGGCAGTAAACAGGTTAAAAGGAAAAAAGTAATTATGGCAACGAGTGTGAATGAATGAAGACATTACAAGAGAGCGTAGTGGTGTGTAACATGTTAATAAGGAGGCGGAAGAGGGGTTGTTTATGTAAATATGACACAATATGTGGTTTATGGCATTTAATCGAGATGTTTCGCCCACTAGGGCGAAAACGAGTCTTATTTGCATGTCTTATTTACATGTTGGCATAAAAAACCATTGATATACAGAGGCTGTTAAGAGGGTTTGGTCGTGTAGAAAGGATGGAGGATAGGTTGACTAAATGGTACATAAATCTTGGTTGGATCGAATTAGGTGTAGAGGACTTTCTGTTTAGGGATGGAAGGATTATTACCTTATTTTAATGGAAAGTGCTAAACTAGTTAGTGTCATCCAGCTTTACTGAAAGTTGTCTAGAGACAGGGAAGTGAGCATCCAGCAAACAGGTGTCAAGGTGTTGGATCAAAGTGGAAGCAAGTGATTCACGAAATCGTAATGACATGATTGCAAACAAACCATACCACGGGCAGGAATAGAACCCGCGATCGGAGAGTCATAAAACTCCAGACCGACGCGTTAGCCACTGGGCCAGCTGTGGCTAGCGCGTCGGTCTGGAGTTTTATGACTTTCTGATCGCGGGTTCTATCTCCGCCCGTGGTATGGTTTGGAGGGTTTAACTTGCTGTAGGAGAGTAATTGCGGTTATATCTAAGAAGGGATTCAGGAAAACCAGCCAGCCGGGTTTCAGGTTTGGAGGTGGGAAATACATTGTCATGAAGACTCACCTGCCAGTCCCCTGTCCGTGGTGTTGGCCAGCCTGACCACCTCCTCCTCCGTGCTGAACTTGATGATGGGAGCCACAGGGCCAAATATCTCGTCCTTGGCCAGGGCCATATCAGGGGTGACGCCGGTGAGCAGTGTAGGGGCGTAGTAGAGGCCTCCCTGACTTGCCCCGCCCCGTACCACCTGCGCTCCAGCTGACACCGTCTCCCTCACCATCTTATCCAGCTATTCGGTGGCACAACCACGAGTGAACCCAGGTTCGTGAACCCAAATGTTACTAAGAATCATATTGTCCATGATAAATGAACCGGATCTATGTCAGTGGAATTCTTCGAAATAACTTCAGATTAATATCAAATATATCTCACATGGGGAAGAATAAAGTTGCATTATCGTACTTGAAAAATTCCCAACTCACAAAGTGGAAATAAAACCGGACGACGTTTCGGTCCCTCTTCGACCTGTCATTCAGCTTTCATTTCCCATTTGTGGGTTAGTTGTAAAATAAAAATAGGCATCTGCTTATTACAAAGCTTAACTATGGTAAGATAGAGTCATGCAAGAATGGTGGTGTGTACTGACTCGTTCAAGCTGTCGCTGGTTGATTATAGGGCCTTGGTTGACGCCGAGGTCGAGGCCGTTCCCCACCTTGAGTTCGGAGTCCATGGCCTGGGCCAGGCGTGACACGAACTCCTCGTAGAGACTCTCATGGACGAAGATACGATTGGCCGTGACGCAAGTCTGTACACACCAGGGAGACAAGATGTTGTCATAGACTGCGATCTTTGTTGGCTTCCTGAAGTCTCCCGATTACACGTGCGTTAAGAAAACACATTATGCGGTATAAGGCATTTTATTGTGAAGACGTTTCGCCCGCTAGGGGCTTTATCAGTTGATAAAAATCGCTGGTGGATTCAGTAAAATGCCATAAACGCATATTGTCTTATTAACATAATTGTAGGTATATAATACCAGTGATATACATTTACAAGTATGTCATTAAGGGATGTGCCTCACCCAGTAACATCACCAGACAAGATATTACTTCGCGGTTTTGAAGGCAAACTTTCCTTTGGGGAAAGATTATTTAGATGGGAATGGAGAAACCTAGTTGGAGACGGAAATGAAGCAACAAATGAATATTGTATATTTCTCAGCTTGTATATTTCAGGCCCTTCATACCTCGTTTCACTTATGCCCCCGAGTGGACTTCTTCATTCCCTCTGACCAGTGTTTATTACGCTACCAGCAGTGTATGCTTCAGGTGATCTGAATGCAGGAGTGCAAGAGGAAAGATAAGGAAAGAGCACAATTACCTGTCCGGTATTGCGGAACTTGCAGACCATGGTGCCAGTGATGGCAGCGTCCATGTTGGCACTGGGAAAGACGATAAAGGGAGCATCTCCTCCCAACTCCAGCGACACCTTCTTCAAGGTGGGCCCGCAGCGCGAGTACAGCCACTGTGGAGAGAGACACACACCGTTGTTGACACTGCAAATCCATTCACCCTGTGGCCCTGAAGCGAGTGTTCGGCCACTGTGTGTGTGAGAGAGAGAGAGAGAGAGAGAGAGAGAGAGAGAGAGAGAGAGAGAGAGAGAGAGAGAGAGAGAGAGAGAGAGAGAGAGAGAGAGAGAGAGAGAGACTGCTAGTGTCAAGGCAAGCCAACTCACCTTGTAACTCGAACCTAACTTTTGTAGAGCTCAAGTGATAACTATTGCAACATGTAGCCTTACGAGTTCTCATCACAGGCTGGTGGATCAGGCTTATGACTCCCCTGTTTTATCTAGTTTCTTTAATAAGCCAAATAATTGTCCACTACCATGGACAACTGTTTTGTGCATTGTTAGTTACAATTCCAGGGAAGACCTATATATATATATATATATATATATATATATATATATATATATATATATATATATATATATATATATATATATATATATATATATACATATATATATATATATATATATATATATATATATATATATATATATATATATATATATATATATATATATATTTAATTTTGGAGTTAGGTTAAAGTGAGCAGTGTGCTGTGGTGTCCTAAATGGGGGTCACGTGATCACGAGTCCCACTGACAGTTCCAGAAAAAACTGGAGAAATATGTCGAGAATAAACTACATTGACTGTCAGCTGTTACTGATTCCCACTACTCCCAGGATGGGAATTTATTTTTTCTCTCCCCCATGAATCATTACGATTCCAAAATATGCACTGACGGATTCCCCCGTGCTGGGCGTCCGCGGTGGGTGGGTCCGTGGAGTGTACTTGGGAGGCCCTTTACGTACACTCCATGCACAAAAAAGGACAGTATTTTCTCTTCTTTAAAGCGGCGAGAATATTTCATCACAGGTTAAAGTTTCAGCACTGTGTGACCCTTGCGAGTTTAACGCTTTTTTTCATGAATAAAATATAGATAAATCACGACTCTCACAGCGGCCAGGCATTCACAGGCAGACCTCACCCTCCAACACTGCTCCTCCAACACTGTTCCTCCAACACTGCTCCTCCAACACTGCTCCTCCAACACTACTCCAACAATGCTCCTCCAACACTGCTCCTCCAACCCTGCTTCTCCAACACTGCTCCTAAAACACTGCTCCTCCAACACCGCTCCTCCAACACTGCTCCTCCAACACTGCTCCACTAACACTGCTCCTCCAGCACTACTCCTGCAACTCCAGCACTGCTCCTGCAAAACTGCTCGAACACTGCTCCACAAGCACTGATCCTCCAACACTCCTCCTCCAGCACTGCTCTTCCAACATTGCTCCACCAACACTGCTCCTCCAACACTGCTCCTCCGACACTGCTCCTCCAACACTACTCCTCCAACAACACTACTCCAACACTGCTCCTCCAAAACTGCTCCTCCATCACTGCTCCTCCAACACTGCTCCTCCAACACTACTCCAACACTGCTCCTCCAACACTGCTCCTTCAACACTGCTCCTCCAATAATACTCCTCCAACACTGCTCCTCCATCACTGCTCCTCCAACACTACTCCTCCAACACTGCTCCTCCAATACTGCCCCTCCAAAACTGCTCCTCCATCACTGCCCCTCCAACACTACTCCTCCAACACTACTCCAGCACTGCTTCTCCAACACTGCTCCTCCAATAATACTCCAACACTGCTCCTCCGACACTGCTCCTCCAACACTACTCCTCCAACAACACTACTCCAACACTGCTCCTCCAACACTGCCCCTCTAAAACTGCTCCTCCAAAACTGCTCCTCCAACACTGCTCCTCCAACACTGGTCCTCCAACACTGTTTCTCTAACACTACTCCAACACTGCTCCTCCAACACTACTCCAACAATGCTCCTCCAACACTGCTCCTCCAAATCTGCTCCTCCAACACTGCTCCTCCAACCCTGCTCCTAAAACACTGCTCCTCCAACACCGCTCCTCCAACACTGCTCCTCCAACACTGCTCCACTAACACTGCTCCTCCAGCACTACTCCTGCAACACTACTCCAACACTGCTTCTCCAACACTGCTCCTCCAATAATACTCCAACACTGCTCCTCCAACACTGCTCCTCCAACACTACTCCAACACTGCTCCTCCAACACTGCTCCTTCAACACTGCTCCTCCAATAATACTCCTCCAACACTGCTCCTCCGACACTGCTCCTCCAACACTACTCCAACAACACTACTCCAACACTGCTCCTCCAACACTGCCCCTCCAAAACTGCTCCTCCATCACTGCTCCTCCAACACTGCTCCTCCAACACCGCTCCTTCAGCACTGCTCTACCAACACTGCTCCTGTTGCACTACTCCTCCAGCACTGCTCCTCCAACACTGCTCCTCCAACACTGCTCCACAAGCACTGCTTCTCCAACACTGCTCCTCCAACATTGCTCCACCAACACTGCTCCTCCAGCACTGCTCCTCCAACACTGCTCCTCCAACACTGCTCCTCCAATAATACTCCTTCAACACTGCTCCTCCGACACTGCTCCTCCAACACTACTCCTCCAAAACTACTCCTCCAACACTGCTTCTCCAAAACTGCTCCTCCAACACTGCTCCTCCAACACTGCTCCTCCAACACTACTCCAATACTGCTCCTCTAACACCGCTCCTCCAGAACTGCTCCTCCAGCACTACTCCTCCAGCACTGCTCCTCCAAAACTGCTCCTCCAACACTGCTCCTCCAAAACTGGTCCTCCAACACTGTTTCTCTAACACTACTCCAACACTGCTCCTCCAACACTACTCCAACAATGCTCCTCCAACACTGCTCCTCCAAATCTGCTCCTCCAACACTGCTCCTCCAACCCTGCTCCTAAAACACTGCTCCTCCAACACCGCTCCTCCAACACTGCTCCTCCAACACTGCTCCACTAACACTGCTCCTCCAGCACTACTCCTGCAACACTACTCCAACACTGCTTCTCCAACACTGCTCCTCCAATAATACTCCAACACTGCTCCTCCAACACTGCTCCTCCAACACTACTCCAACACTGCTCCTCCAACACTGCTCCTTCAACACTGCTCCTCCAAAAATCTCTCCAACACTGCTCCTCCGACACTGCTCCTCCAACACTACTCCAACAACACTACTCCAACACTGCTCCTCCAACACTGCCCCTCCAAAACTGCTTCTCCATCACTGCTCCTCCAACACTGCTCCTCCAACACCGCTCCTTCAGCACTGCTCTACCAACACTGCTCCTGCTGCACTACTCCTCCAGCACTGCTCCTCCAACACTGCTCCTCCAACACTGCTCCACAAGCACTGCTTCTCCAACACTGCTCCTCCAACATTGCTCCACCAACACTGCTCCTCCAGCACTGCTCCTCCAACACTGCTCCTCCAACACTGCTCCTCCAACACTGCTCCCCCAATAATACTCCTCCAACACTGCTCCTCCGACACTGCTCCTCCAACACTACTCCTCCAAAACTACTCCTCCAACACTGCTTCTCCAAAACTGCTCCTCCAACACTGCTCCTCCAACACTGCTCCTCCAACACTACTCCAATACTGCTCCTCTAACACCGCTCCTCCAGAACTGCTCCTCCAGCACTATTCCTCCAGCACTGCTCCTGCAACACTGCACCTGCAACACTGCTCCAACACTGCTCCATTAGCACTGCTTCTCCAACACTGCTCCAACACTGCTCCTCCAACATTGCTCCACCAACACTGCTCCTCCAGCATTGCTACTTCAACACTGTTTCTCCAACATTGCTCATCCAACACTGTTTCTCCAAAACTCCTTCAACACTGCTTCTCCAATAATGCTCCAAAACTATTCCTCCAACACAGCTCCTCGAACACTGCTTCTGTATCACTGCTCCTCCAATACTGCTCCACCAGCACTGCTCCTCCAGCACTGCTCCTCCAGCATTGCTCCTCCAACACTGCTCCTCCAACACTGCTACTCCAACACTGTTCCTCCAACACTGCTCCTTCAACACTGCTCCCCCAAAACTCCAACATTGCTCCTCCAACACTCCTTCACCATTGCTTCAACACTGCTCCTCCAATAATGCTCCAACACTGCTAATCTAATACTGCTCCTCCAACACTCCTTCAACACTGTTCCAACACTTCCAAATCCAGCAGCCTCACTTTCCAACACCAGCAGCAATACTCACCAACACTCCTCCAACACCAGCAGCAGCACCACTCACCAATATTCCTCCAACACCAGCAGTACCACTCACCAACTTTTCTCCATCACAAACAGCACCACTCACCAACACTCCTCCAACACCAACAGCACCACTCAAAACACTCTTCCAACACCAGCAGCATCACTCAGCAACTCTCCTCCAACACCAGCAGCAGCACTCACCATCACTCCTCCAACACCAGCAGCAGCACTCAACATCACTCCTCCAACACCAGTAGCACCACTCAGCAACTCTCCTCCAACACCAGCAGCACCACTCACCATCACTCCTCCAACACCAGCAGCAGCACTCACCATCACTCCTCCAACACCAGTAGCACCACTCAGCAACTCTCCTCCAACACCAGCAGCACCACTCACCATCACTCATCCAACACCAGCAGTCTCACTCACCAACACTTAGGAATAAGTCCTCAGCCCACAGGTGATAACTATAATTAATATAATCACTGGACTAGTTAGCCTCCTTCAAGCCCAGGGTTCTTCAAGCCAAGGGTCCTTCAAGCCCAGGGGCCTTCAAGCCCAGGGTCCTTCAAGCCCAGGGTTCTTCAAGCCCAGGGTTCTTCAATCCCAGGGTCCTTCAATCCCAGGGTTCTTCAAGCCCAGGGTCCTTCAAGCCCAGGGTCCTTCAAGCCCAGGGGCCTTCAAGCCCAGGGTCCTTCAAGCCCAGGGTTCTTCAAGCCCAGGGTTCTTCAATCCCAGGGTCCTTCAATCCCAGGGTTCTTCAAGCCCAGGGTCCTTCAAGCCCAGGGTCCTTCAAGCCCAGGGTTCTTCAAGCCCAGGGTTCTTCAATCCCAGGGTCCTTCAATCCCATTGTTCTTCAAGCCCAGGGTTCTTCAAGCCCAGTGTTCTTCAAGCCCAGGGTCCTTCAAGCCCAGGGTCCTTCAATCCCAGGGTTCTTCAAGCCCAGGGTTCTTCAAGCCCAGGGTTCTTCAAGCCCAGGGTCCTTCAAGCCCAGGGTTCTTCAAGCCTAGGGTTCTTCAAGCCCAGGGTTCTTCAAGCCCAGGGTTCTTCAAGCCCAGGGTCCTTCAAGTCCAAGGTTCTTCAAGCCCAGGGTTCTTCAATCCCAGGGTTCTTCAAGCCCAGGTTCCTTCAAGCCCAGGGTTCTTCAAGCCCAGGGTTCTTCAAGCAGAGGGTTCTTCAAGCCCAGGGTTCTTCAAGCCCAGGGTTCTTCAAGCCCAGGGTCCTTCAAGCCCAGGGTTCTTCAAGCCTAGGGTTCTTCAAGCCCAGGGTTCTTCAAGCCCAGGGTTCTTCAAGCCCAGGGTCCTTCAAGTCCAGGGTTCTTCAAGCCCAGGGTTATTCAAGCCCAGGGTCCTTCAAGCCCAGGGTCCTTCAAGTCCAAGGTTCTTCAAGCCCAGGGTTATTCAAGCCCAGGGTTCATCAAGCCCAGGGTCCTTCAAATCCAAGGTTTTTCAAGCCCAGGGTTATTCAAGCCCAGGGTTCTTCAAGCCCACAGTTCTTCAAGCCCAGGGTTCTTCAAGTCCAGGGTTCTTCAAGCCCAGGGTTCTTCAAGCCCAGGGTCCTTCAAGCCCAGGGTCCTTCAAGCCCAAGGTCCTTCAAGCCCAGGGTCCTTCAAGCCCAGGGTTCTTCAAGACCAGGGTTCTTCAAGCCCAGGGTTATTCAAGCCCAGGGTTCTTCAAGCCCAGGGTTCATCAAGCCCAGGGTCTTTCAAGCCCAGGGTCCTTCAAGCCCAGGGTCCTTCAAGCTTAGGGTCCTTCAAGCCCAGGGTCCTTCAAGCCCAGGGTTCTTCAAGCCCAGGGTTATTCAAGCCCAGAGTCCTTCAAGCCCAGGATTCTTCAAGCCCAGGGTTATTCAAGCCCAGAGTCCTTCAAGCCCAGGATTCTTCAAGCCCAGGGTTATTCAAGCCCAGGGTTCTTCAAGCCCAGGGTTTATCAAGCCCAGGGTCTTTCAAGCCCAGGGTCCTTCAAGCCCAGGGTCCTTCAAGCTTAGGGTCCTTCAAGCCCAGGGTCCTTCAAGATCAGGATTCTTCAAGCCCAGGGTTATTCAAGCCCAGGGTCCTTCAAGCCCAGGATTCTTCAAGCCCAGGGTTATTCAAGCCCAGGGTCCTTCAAGCCCAGGATTCTTCAAGCCCAGGGTTATTCAAGCCCAGGGTCCTTCAAGCCCAGGATTCTTCAAGCCCAGGGTTATTCAAGCCCAGGGTTCTTCACTGCGCTTGTTCCTCGCTATGCATAAACATCTTTTTACAATAAAATGAAAACAATGTATTAATAAACATGGAAATTGGTGGTATGCAATGAGGAAAAAGTTTTGAAAAAATAAAAATGAAATTTAGGATGTATGGAATTTCATAGAAACTTTGCTGCTCTACCCACAGCTAAAAGTAAGCAATCATATGTGTTCTAGTACACAGAGACTGGTAGTTTGCCTTACCTTTCCTACTGCGGTTGATCCTGTGAAGGAGATGATGTGCACCTTGGGTGAGTCACACAGACGACTTCCTATCTGCTGTACACGCCCACGCGAGCACGGTACCACGTTGACCACGCCCACCGGCACGCCCACACTCTCACACACCTCAGGAAGAATTCGGGTGAAATATTACTTACACAGCAGAAGTGTACTGATGTAGAAAGAAATATTCTACAAGCTTCTCATTTAGTTGTGTTTGTATGTGTGGTGAGCATCGTGAGGAGCGTTTGACTAGTGAACGCTACTGGTATCTGACCATCACTGATGATACTTGAAAACACATTCATCTTATAGCCAAACCTGTTCACTCAGAACACACATGCAACCCTGGCACTCAGAACACACATGCAACCCTGGCACTCAGAACACACATGCAACCCTGGCACTCAGAACACACATGCAACCCTGGCACTCAGAACACACATGCAACCCTGGCACTCAGAACACACATGCAACCCTGGCACTCAGAACACACATGCAACCCTGGCACTCAGAACACACATGCAACCCTGGCACTCAGAACACACATGCAACCCTGGCACTCAGAACACACATGCAACCCTGGCACTCAGAACACACATGCAACCCTGGCACTCAGAATACACATGCAACCCTGGCACTCAGAACACACATGCAACCCTGACACTCAGAACACACATGCAACCCTGGCACTCAGAACACACATGCAACCCTAGCACTCAGAACACACATGCAACCCTGGCACTCAGAACACACATGCAACCCTGGCACTCAGAACACACATGCAACCCTGGCACTCAGAACACACATGCAACCCTGGCACTCAGAACACATGCAACCCTGGCACTCAGAACACACATGCAACCCTGGCACTCAGAACACACATGCAACCCTGGCACTCAGAACACACATGCAACCCTGGCACTCAGAACACACATGCAACCCTGGCACTCAGAACACACATGCAACCCTGGCACTCAGAACACACATGCAACCCTGGCACTCAGAACACACATGCAACCCTGGCACTCAGAACACACATGCAACTCTGGCACTCAGAACACACATGCAACCCTGGCACTCAGAACACACATGCAACCCTGGCACTCAGAACACACATGCAACCCTGGCACTCAGAACACACATGCAACCCTGGCACTCAGAACACACATGCAACCCTGGCACTCAGAACACACATGCAACCCTGGCACTCAGAACACACATGCAACCCTGGCACTCAGAAACACATGCAACCCTGGCACTCAGAACACACATGCAACCCTGACACTCAGAACACACATGCAACCCTGGCACTCAGAACACACATGCAACCTGCACTCAGAACACACATGCAACCTGGCCTCAGAACACACATGCAACCCTGGCACTCAGAACACACATGCAACCCTGGCACTCAGAACACACATGCAACCCTGGCACTCAGAACACACATGCAACCCTGACACTCAACAACCACAAACACCAATAATCATCCCTTCAATCTAACCCTTCACCGCAAAGTAATGCAGATAAATCACTAACTACTTTCTGTATCCTTTGTACTAACCGGTAAATATTCGCCCACTAAATATATCTTTAATGACCCGTTGCTTCATTTATATATATATATATATATATATATATATATATATATATATATATATATATATATATATATATATATATATATATATATATATATATATATATATATATATATATATATATATATATATATATATATATCAGAGTGACGAAGAGAAGTGAAGAACCCTTCCTACGTAAGCGATAAGCCATGTGTGTCATAAGAGGCGACTAAAATGCCGGAAGCAAGGGAATAATAACCCCTTCTTCTGTATAAATTACTAAATTTACGGCCGGTTCATTGATATATATATATATATATATATATATATATATATATATATATATATATATATATATATATATATATATATATATATATATATATATATATATATATCATTAACCACGAAACAAGTGGTATTGAAACATTTACCAAACTGGGCAAGCAGGCTCGACCCACGATACTTTGTCCCGCCTCAAGAGACAACACAACGTACGTGTCACAATCGGTGGCGGAATGGATATGGTGAAACGTACGTTGTGTCTCTTGAGGCGGGACAATGTGTCGTGGGTCGAGCCCTGGCCTGCCTCTGTTTGGTAAATATATATATATATATATATATATATATATATATATATATATATATATATATATATATATATATATATATGTCGTGCCGAATAGGTAAAATTGGTCAATTAGCTAGAACTCGTTTAAAATTAAGACCTTTCTAAAAATTTCTCTTATACGTTTAAAGATATATTTTTTCATTTATGTTAATGTAAAAATTAATAATTTTGTACCAAAAGAACCTTAGAAAACTTACCTAACCTTATTATAACAAGCACAATTTAATTTAGCCTAATCCAACTAAATATATTTTAGATAAGTTTAAAATAATTTAATAATAAACAAACACAATGAAATATATTTTTGTCTTTAGGTTCAAAATGATTTTTGCGAAATTATTGCATACAAAAATTTTCGCTTGCCTTATTCGGCAAGAAGAGCGTTGCTATTTAAGCCAAAATAGCAAGTTTTATCTATTCGGCACGACATATATATATCACATTGAAAATAGAAAAAAATCCTGACCACTTTCGTGTGCTTACACACATCCTCAGAGCAATAGGAAGAGACAAGAAACACATTTTGAATGTTAAACTCTGAGGTGCCACCTCATTCAGAGGTGGCACCTCAGAGGTGGCACCTCGCAAAGTGAGGTGCTACGTAACTCAGTGACATATCACCTCACAAATTTTTGAATGGCTTCAATATCGGTCTCTCTGAAATAACAAGAGGATTCCTCTTCAGTTTGGATTAAAAACTTGTGTTTATTTATAGGACAATTTTGAATTAGTTTTAAGCTTGAATATTTGTCATTTTTTTGGTGACGAAATTGGAATATTAGTTTCCATCTAATAACTTTAACTGCATCGGATATGTATGCTATATTTATGCACTTCATAATGCGTGCACCGAGGCACAGTGGACTGGGAGTTACCTTTGCGAAGGCCAGGGCGACCAGGGGCGTGTCTTCTGCAGGCTTGATGACGCAGGTGCAGCCGGCGGCCAGGGCAGCCGACACCTTCCTGGCGAGCATGGCGATGGGGAAGTTCCACTGTGGAGAAAACTGGGTTAGTGACCTCGTCAGGAAGTATACTGGGTTAGTGACCTCGTCAGTGAGTATACTGGGTTAGTGACCTCGTCAGGGAGTATACTGGGTTAGTGACCTCGTCAGTGAGTATACTGGGTTAGTGACCTCGTCAGGGAATATACTGGGTTAGTGACCTTGTTAGGGGGATACACGCATACACACGTATAGATATAAGTATTGATGGGGGTTGCCCGGTAGATCTCAAATCTCATAGAATATATCAGTAAGTGTCAGCTGCACTAACATCGACAATTCCCCATCTATCAACATTGTTATCTTGAAGGCCAATATACCAGAATACTTACCTGGACTAGGAGGTCCATATACACGGCTCAACCAGATGGTCCACCTACCAGAATACTAACCTCAGCCAACACACACGCACACGCACACACACACACACACACACACAGACACGAGGCATTAAACTACAGACCTGTGTCACTGACGTGTATAGTATGCAAAGTCATGGAGAAGATCATCAGGAGGAGAATGGTGGAGCACCTAGAAAGACACAAGCTTATAAACGACAACCAGCATGGTTTCAGGGAAGGAAAATCCTGTGTCACAAACCTACTGCAGTTTTATGACAAGGTAACAGAAGTAAGACACGAGAGAGGGGTGGATAGACTGCATTTTTGGACTGCAAGAAGGCGTTCGACACAGTTCCTCACAAGAGATTAATGCAAAAGCTAGAGGATCAGGCACACGTAACAGGAAAAGCACTGCAATGGATCAGAGAATATCTGACAGGGAGGCAACAACGAGTCATGGTACGTGACGAGATGTCAGAGTGGGCACCTGTGACGAGTGGAGTTCCACAAGGGTCAGTCCTAGGACCTGTACTGTTTTTGGTATATGTGAATGACATAACGGAAGGGATAGACTCAGAAGTGTCCCTGTTTGCAGATGATGTGAAGTTAATGAGAAGAATCAAATCAGTCGAGGATCAGGCAGGAATACAAAGAGACCTGGACAGGCTGCAAGCCTGGTCCAGTAACTGGCTCCTTGAATTTAACCCTGCCAAATGTAAAGTCATGAATATCGGGGAAGGGCAAAGAAGACCGCAGACAGAGTATAGTCTAGGTGGCCAAAGACTGCAAACCTCACTCAAAGAAAAGATCTTGGGGTGAGTATAATACCGAGCACATCTCCTGAGGCACACATCAATCAGATAACTGCTGCAGCATACGGGCGGCTGGCAAACCTAAGAATAGCGTTCCAATACCTCACTAAGGAATCATTCAAGACTCTGTATACCATATACGTCAGGCCCATACTGGAGTATGCAGCACCAGTTTGGAACCCACACCTGGTCAAGCACGTCAAGAAATTAGAGAAAGTGCAAAGGTTTGCAACAAGACTAGTCCCAGAGCTAAGGGGATTGTCCTACGAAGAAAGGTTAAGGGAAATCGGCCTGACGACACTAGAGGACAGGAGGGTTAGGGGAGACATGATAACGACATATAAAATACTGCGAGGAATAGATAAGGTGGACAGAGACAAGATGTTCCAGAGAGGGGACACAGAAACAAGGGGTCACAATTGGAAGTTGAAGACTCCTATGAGTCAAAGGGATGTTAGGAAGTATTTCTTCAGTCATAGAGTTGTCAGGAAGTGGAATAGCTTGGAAAGCGACATAGTGGAGGCAGGAACCATACATAGTTTTAAGACTAGGTTTGATAAAGCTCATGGAGCAGGGAGAGAGAGGACCTAGTAGCAATCAGTGAAGAGGCGGGGCCAGGAGCTATGAATCGACCCCTGCAACCACAAATAGGTGAGTACACACACACACACACGCACACACACACACACACACACACACACACACAGACACATACACACGCACACGCACACACACACACACACACACACACACACACACACACACAGACACATACACACGCACACGCACACACACACACACACACACACACACACACACACACACACACACACACACACACACACACACAGACACATACACACCACACACACACACACACACACACACACACACACACACACACACACACACACACACACACACACACACACACACACACACACACACACACACACACACACACACACACACACACACACAAAACACACACAGACACATACACACACACACACACACACACACACACACACACACACACACAACAACAATAAACACACACACACACAACACAACACA
Source organism: Cherax destructor (assembly GCA_009830355.1). Taxonomy (NCBI): domain Eukaryota; kingdom Metazoa; phylum Arthropoda; class Malacostraca; order Decapoda; family Parastacidae; genus Cherax; species Cherax destructor. The sequence continues at coordinate 245,254 of WNWK01000867.1, read as the reverse complement.
CACACACACAGACACATACACACACACACACACACACACCAAGAAATCTTCGAGGATCTGAATAAACGATTTGATGAGGTATTCCAGGAGGCAACAGGGGTATTTACCAGAGATTCAAAGAGGAAGAGTGCATCAACGAGTGCTGTACATATTATATACAACGTAAGAGGTGAAAAAAACACCGGCAAATCATACACTGGTAAATCTAGTGAGCTCAAATTGTTTGAACAGTGTTGGTTTGAGAATTTGCTGTGTTGTGGCTTAAAAACCTGTGAAACCTGCTCAGAGCGATGGCAATGACATAGAAGCTTTATTCACGTCCGCATCCTGAAGGATTCAGGGTTCTACTCCCGTAGCACTGTCAGGAAGATCAGTGTTAGTGTCGTGAGCTCTAGGTGAGTGTTCCGCAGAGCTTGTGTTGTAGTGGAATCTCTAGGGGCAATGGTATCTCGCTAGATATTTAGCTAAAGTCCTCCAGTGGTATTTTCCCCTCTCGTTTTCTTACTAATTTATGTTCTTGTTATTTTGTTTGCATTTTCCCGACGGGTGAGTATGACATTAGAGGGAAGACGGATGACGTTGTCGTCTCTGGGGACATCCATTTATTGTTGTGATAACACGTTGTTTGGGACGTCCGTCCTGGGAGAGACAACAAAACCGCCTTTACTAAACAGCAACAAGTTGTGCCGAAAATTTTATATACGGTCCATATCTGTTGTAGTTCATGGGTCCCATAGTCCCAACTCCCCCATGTATATATATATATATATATATATATATATATATATATATATATATATATATATATATATGTATATTGATAGATAGATATATATGTATCCATTACTGCACAATATTTCATAAAGTAAATATTATTTTTAAATTACTGAAACATGAGCTTAATTCTGACACTTTCAATGTGTTTTTATGTTTCGCATTTTATATTTTTGGAAGCATTACCAAAAAGTTTCTGTAAATGACAAACGGGCCAACGAGATATATTTTGTAAACGTGCGGAAAGTGTCGACGCTTTGCTACTGAAACAAAATAATTTAATTTTGAACCTGACCGAAATACATGAGTAAGGTTGATGTTATAGTTTGTCTGCGCCACCATGTGTGTGTGTGTACTCACCTAGTTGTGGTTACAGGGGTCGATTCACAGCTCCTGGCCCCGCCTCTTCACTGAGTGTGTATGTGTGTGTGTGTGTTTGTGTGTATGTATGTGTGTGTGTGTGTGTGTGTGTGTGTTTGTGTGTATGTATGTGTGTGTGTGTGTTTGTGTGTATGTGTGTGTGTGTTTGTGTGTATGTATGTGTGTGTGTGTGTACTCATCTATTTGTGGTTGCAGGGGTCGAGACAGCTCCTGGCCCCGCCTTTTCACTGATTGCTACTAGGTTCTCTCTCTCCCTGCTCCATGAGCTTTATCATACCTCGTCTTAAAACTATGTATGGTTCCTGCCTCCACTGCGTCACTTGCCAGACTATTCCACTTCCTGACAACTCTATGACTGAAGAAATACTTCCTAACATCTCTTTGACTCATCTGAGTCTTCAACTTCCAATTGTGACCCCTTGTTTCTGTGTCCCATCTCTGGAACATCCTGTCTGTCCACCTTGACAATTCCTTGCAGTATTTTGTATGTCGTTATCATGTCTCCCCTTACCCTCCTGTTCTCCAGTGTCGTCAGGCCGATTTCCTTTAACCTTTCTTCGTAGAACATTTCCCTTAGCTCTGGAACTAGCCTTGTTGCAAGCCCTGGCACTTTCTCTAATTTCTTGACGTGCTTAACCAGGTGTGGGATCCAAACTGGTGCTGCATACTCCAGCATGGGCCTGACGTACACGGTGTACAGAGTCTTGAACGATTCCTGACTGAGGTATCGGAACGCTATTCTCAGGTTTGCCAGGCGCCCATATGCTGCAGCAGTTATCTGGTTGACGTGCGCTTTAGGAGATGTGCTCGGTATTATACTCACCCCAAGATCCTTTTCCTTGAGTGAGGCTTGCAGTCTTTGGACACCTAGCCTATACTTTGTCTCCGGTCTTCTTTGCTCTTCCCCGATCTTCATGACTTTGCATTTGGTGGGGTTAAATTCGAGGAGCCAGTTGCTGAACCAAGCGTCCAGCCTGTCTAGGTCTCCTTGTAGTCCTGCCTGATCTTCATCCAATTTAATTCTCCTCATTAACTTCACATCATCTGCAGACAGGGACACTTCTGAGTCTATCCCTTCCGTCATGTCATTCACATATACCAAAAATAGCACTGGTCCTAGGGCTGACCCCTGTGGAACCCCGCTCATCACAGGCGCCTACCCTGATACCTCGTCACGTACCATGACTCGTTGTTGCCTCCTTGTCAGGTATTCTCTGATCCATTGCAGTGCCCTTCCTGTTATACGTGCCTGATCCTCTAACTTTTGCACTAATCTCTTGTGAGGAACTGTATCGAAGGCCTTCTTGCAGTCTAAGAAAATGCAATCGACCCACCCTCTCTCTAGTGTCTTACTTCTATTACCTTGTCATAAAACTCCAGTAGGTTTTTGACACAGGATTTGCCTTCCATGAATCCGTGCTGGTTATCGTTTATAAGCTTGTTCCATTCTTGATGCTCCACCACTCTCCTCCTGATAATCTTCTCCATGACTTTGCATACTATACATGTCAGCGACACTGGTCTATAGTCTAGTGCTTCACGTCTGTCTCCTTTCTTAAAAATGGGGACTACATTTGCCGTCTTCAATACCTCAGGTAGTTGCCCCAGTTTCAATGGATGTGTTGAAAATTATTGTTAGTGGCACACACAGCGTCTCTGCTCCATCTCTAAGGTCCCACCGCCTATGGGGTATCAAGGTTACTTAGCAGCTTCTTCACCTCCTCATCGGTTGTGTGTATTTCATCCAACACTTGTTGGTATATTCCTTGATGGTGTCTTCCCCTGTTCTTACTTCCCGGAGTCCCTTCTGTCTCCTCTGTAAATACTTCCTTAAATCTCATGTTGAGCTCCTCACATACTTCTTGGTCACTTCTTGTGAGCTCCCCACCTTCTTTCCTGAGCCTGATTACCTCATCCTTGACTGTTGTCCTCCTCCTGATGTGGCTATACAACAGCTTTGGGTCAGACTTCACTTTTGATGCTGTGTAGTTTTCGTATTGTCGCTGGGCCTTCCTCCTTATCTGTGCATACTCGTTTCTGGCTCTTTGACTAATCTCTTTATTTTCCTGGGTCCTTTATCTTCTGTACTTTTTCCATTCTCTAGCACACTTAGTTTTTGCCTCCCTACACCTTTGGGTAAACGAAGGGCTTGTTCTGGTCTTCCCATTATTTCTGTTGCCCTTGGGAACAAACCTTTCCTCTGCCTCCTTGCATTTTGTTGCTAGGTAGTCCATCATTTCGTTTACTGATTTTCCTACCAATTCTGTTTCCCACTGAACCTCCTGCAGGAAGTTCCTCATGCCTATGTAGTTTCCTCTTTTGTAGTTTGGTTTTTCCCATCCTACTCCTGTTACCCTCTCCAATTGTAACTCTACTATGTATTCAAAGCTCAGAACCACGTGATCACTAGCCCCAAGGGGCCTTTTGTATGTGATGTCTTCAATGTCCGAGCTAGTCAGGGTGAACACGAGGTCCAGCCTTGCTGGTTTATCCTCCCCCCTCTCTCTCTGGTAGTGTCCCTAACATGTTGATGCATGAGGTGTTCCAGTACCACATCCATCATTTTGGCTCTCCATGTTTCGGGAATCCCATGTGGCTCAAGGTTTTCCCAATCAATCTCCTTGTGATTGAAATTGCCCATAACTAGTAACTTTGCTCTACCTGTGTGAACTTTTCTGGCCACCTCGGCTAGTGTGTCCATCAATGCTCTGTTGCTCTCTTCATATTATTCTCTTGGCCTCCTGCACTTCTGTGGTGGGTTATACATCACTGCAATGACTACCTTAAGTCCCTCTGACTGAATTGTACCTACTATGTAGTCCCTTTCGCCCATTTCGTCCATTCCTTCCATTTCCTTAAATCCTTATCGGTTTTTAATGAGCAGTGCAACTGTCGTGTGGGTATCAGGAGAGTAATACGGTTGTAATTAAACTCACAGATGAAGGGAATTGTAGGTCTTGAGTGAGCGAGAAGAAGTACCCAGCGCCGCACCTGTTCCGTCTCCTAGGCCTACCTTGAGAATGAGAGAGATGCCTCTCTCTGAGCGCACACATGCGCAGGACACATGACATCACAGGAGCATCCCGGCTGGTATACTACACAAGTATACTACATAAGGTATATGTGACACAACTCCTCCCCCTCTGCTCCCTCGTTCTTTCCTCAGGATCTGATATCCGGGTGGGTAGACTGTGTCTGTTATCCTCCCGGTGAGTTTTGTTTCTGTGACTGCTATGATTCTTTCATGCCACTCCTCACATTTATTTGTGATTCCATCCGCATTCATATACCAAACCTTCAACTTCTTTTCTAAAACTGAGGTCTGGGGAGAACGTTGGGGTTGTGGGAGCAGGAGACCTGGTGGGGAACTATGGGGGGCTGCTGTGGGGTGGAGTTTGTAATGAGGGGGTGGAGACAGAGGGTACAGTGTGTGGATTTTGGCTTAGATTGTTTGGTTGCATTGGGGTTGTCGTGGTTGAGGTCCTTCTGTGGGTGGTTCTGAGGGAGGTTTTATTTGCTCTTCCTCCTGAGTCTTGGTTCTCCTGCTTATCTCTGTCTTTATCTCTCGTTTCTCCTTGCGTCTTTGTACCCTCTCTTTCAGTTTATGCCTTTCTTCTTGTGTTCTGTTGCAGTCGAGGTCCACCCTCTGGTACTTCGGTATGTCCCTTAGTCGTGCTATCTCCTGCAGGATCCTGTTTCGAGCTGATTCTGCCTTGAAAATCACTTTGACTATCCGGTCTTTCCTCTTGAAAACCACCCTATTCTCAGAAAATTTGTCAACTGGGTCGTGTCGTCCTCTCCTATTGCTTTCATAATACTTTCAATCACTTTTTTCTCCTCCTGTCTTCTTGCTTCATGAGTTTTCCCTTCAACTTCCTGGAGCCCATAAACAAAAACTGACCTCTCCCTTTCATTGTCTCCATTGTAGCGCTTCTTCCTTCAATCTCTTCTTCTCTAGCTGATGTACCTGTGCTCAGTGGTCTGTCATTTTTCCTTCTCAGCTTTTCCTGGGCACTGCTGTGGTCTGTTAGAGCCTCTGCATATAGCTTAGCTCATTCATTTACTTCAGTCCCTTCATTTGTTCCTGGTGTGCTCCTCGTCTTTTCCCAGGCTCCACGTTGGTCTGATAGGGCCTCCACATACAGCATAGCTCCTTTGTTCCCTACAGTCCCCTTGTCTATGACATAAGAACATTAGAACATAAGAAAGAAGGAACACTGCAGCAGGCCTACTCGCCCATGCGAGGCATGTCCAAATCACCCACCGGCTTAAGCCAATAGCTTCAGGTAGTCAGTTCCTGATGTCATGTCTGTACTGCTCTTCGGTTCTTTAGACTGTTTCAGATTTTTTAGTTCCTCTTCTAAACTCAGTATCTTAGCTTCTGCTGCTATGGTTTGTAGCTCCCATTTCCTGCTCTCTGCAGCTATCATCTCCTCTGTGTGTGTGTGTGTGCACGTGTGTGTGTGTGTGTGTGGGCATGTGTGTGTGTGTGTTTGTGTGCATGTGTGTGCATGTGTGCGTGTGTGTATGTGTGTTGTGTGTGTGTTTGTTTTAAAAGTTTTATTATTATTTATATGAATATTGATAATATTTATAGTAGTAGTGGTAGTTGTAGTAGTAGTAGTAATAGAGTAGTAGTGGTAGTAATAGAGTAGTAGTGGTAGTAATAGAGTAGTAGTGGTAGTAATAGAGTAGTAGTGGTAGTAATAGAGTAGTAGTGGTAGTAATAGAGTAGTAGTAATATAGTAGCAGTAGTAGTAATATAGTAGTAGTAGTAATATAGTAGCAGTAATAGTAATAAAGTAGTAGTAGTAATACAGTAATAGTAGTATCGGTAGCAGCAACAGTGGTAATAATGAAGGTATTGTAAGGAGTATTGACTATGTCGTATGGTAGTGGCCATAGTGATGTTTCAGTGAAGGAGGGAGCAGACTCAAGGTGGTGTGGTGGTCACTATTGATTAGGTGCAGTGCCGATAGTGACCTCTGGATGGTGAAGCGGTGGAAAAAGTGACCTGGTGGTGTAGTGGCAGAAATAGTGACCTCGTATTTATATATTTTAGAACATGTTGGCCACTGGACATAGTTTTAGAAGAAATTAATAGCCGCCGGTCAACACTGACATCGACCACTGGTTGTACATGGGAGTACATGGAAAAGACAGATAGAAGAGGACTAGAATCCTCGCAGGGGCTGTCTATTGGGAAGGACCATCTATTTCTATATTAAATGAGAGAGTTGGAGACCATTCAGATTCCAGATACTGCAGTTGACGCAGTATTGACCCTCGTGCAGTATTTAAACTCTGGCTTTCACTGGACTTATTGTTGATCACCGTGTCATCAATATAGTGAAGTGTTGACCATGTCTGGCTAGTCTAGGGAGTACGTTATTGTCACCCCAGTGTTAGTTATAGTGTCACGGGTTTAATGAACCCTCGAGAGGTTACAGTGTTTCAGGTTCATTGTCTCAGTGAGTGGCTAGAGCACCCCAATGTTCCAGAAGTGGTTACAGTGAGTCCAGACTCTGAAGACTGGAACACTACGAACGTAGCTCTGCTCCTGTAGATACAAATTACTGATGACTGGAACATTACGAGCGTAACTCTGCTCCTGTAGCTACAAAATACTGAAGACTGGAACACTACGAACGTAGCTCTGATCCCATAGCTACTAATAGGTTAAACAAATAATAAGATATTACCGGGGTGATGAGAGCGGCTACGCCAACAGGTTGTCTGACGGTGATCATGCGCTTGGTTGCCGCAGCGCTGGGGATGGTCTCTCCATACTGGCGACGAGTTTCCTCAGCGAACCACTCGAAGAACGACGCTGCGAACATCACCTCTCCAGCTGCCTCAGCTTTGGGCTTACCCTGAGGGAAACACAGTATATCTTGGAATGTGTCGTACCAGAGAGAATGGATATGTTCAAAGCGCTAGACGAAAAAGAAGAGGACTACATATTCTGTATAATAATCCTGGGTTAATAATTAATTATAGCCTAAGACAGTCAAGCCTCACCTGGCAGGCAAAACGCATCCTCAGTAAATATTTTAACATTTACATACTCTACAATTGTGATATACCTACTCCCGCTAATCCGTGAGCTTATTAACCAATTCGTAGTGTATTCTATGTTCATGTCCAACGACTGTTTTTTTTTTACAACCAATCTACGGAGTTATTTTGATGCTGGAAAATAGTTCAGATATGTTGATGAAACATATTCGTGGACCGTAAATAAATCTCTAGAGAATTTTCTGTCTGGGTTGAATGGCCTTGCTCTTTCTATTAAGGTCACCACAAAACTGGAAATTATATATATATATATATATATATATATATATATATATATATATATATATATATATATATATATGTGTGTGTGTGTGTGTGTGTGTGTGTGTGTGTGTGTGTGTGTGTGTGTGTAGCTACATAAATAACGAGGAAGAGTATGTATTTTATGTGAGTTTGTGCATTAAGGTTCAAATGCAGAATTATACAACGTCTTCACATTTCTGAAGCCTCAGAATTAGGCTTTGAACAAGCTATTAAAAAAAAAAAATTCTGTCATAATGAATACAACTTCTACACCGCCTTCATCCATGCCTCTTCTTGTTTCCTCCTGCGCCTGTCATGGATCTTTTTTTTATAACAGTACTGTTGGAATATCAACAGTAGGTAATTGTGTTGTTGGCAGCGCTGAAATGGCAACATGCTAGGATATTACTGCGTTGTGAGTCTTTTTTTAACAGTACTGTTGGAATATCAACAGTAGGTAATTGTGCTGTTAGCGCTGAAATGGCAACTGCTGGATTTACTGCGTTGTGATGCAGTGTTTGTGTTCCCCCACGGACTGCGTGGTGTTGCATTGTTTGTGTTCCCCCACGGACTGCGTGGTGTTGCATTGTTTGTGCTCCCCCACGGACTGCGTGGTGATGCAGTGTTTGTGTTCCCCACGGACTGCGTGGTGTGCATTGTTTGTGTTCCCCACGGACTGCGTGGTGATGCATTGTTTGTGTTCCCCACGGACTGCGTGGTGATGCATTGTTTGTGTTCCCCACGGACTGCGTGGTGTTGCATTGTTTGTGTTCCCCACGGACTGCGTGGTGATGCATTTTTGTGTTCCCCACGGACTGCGTGGTGATGCATTGCTTGTGTTCCCCCACGGACTGCGTGGTGATGCATTGTTTGTGTTCCCCCACGGACTGCGTGGTGATGCATTGTTTGTGTTCCCCCACGGACTGCGTGGTGATGCATTGTTTGTGTTCCCCCACGGACTGCGTGGTGATGCATTGTTTGTGTTCCCCACGGACTGCGTGGTGATGCATTGCTTGTGTTCCCCACGGACTGCGTGGTGATGCATTGTTTGTGTTCCCCACGGACTGCGTGGTGATGCGTTGTTTGTGTTCCCCACGGACTGCGTGGTGATGCATGTTTGTGTTCCCCACGGACTGCGTGGTGATGCATTGTTTGTGTTCCCCACGGACTGCGTGGTGATGCATTGTTTGTGTTCCACGGACTGGGTGATGCATTGTTTGTGTTCCCCACGGACTGCGTGGTGATGCATTGTTTGTATTCCCCCACGGACTGTGTGGTGATGCATTGTTTGTGTTCCCCCACGGACTGTGTGGTGATGCATTGTTTGTGTTCCCCCACGGACTGCGTGGTGATGCAGTGTTTGTGTTCCCCCACGGACTGCGTGGTGTTGCATTGTTTGTGTTCCCCAACGGACTGCGTGGTGATGCAGTGTTTGTATTCCCCCACAAAATGCGTGGTGTTGCATTGTTTGTGTTGGTGATGCATTGTTTGTGTTCCCCTACGGACTGCGTGGTGATGCATTGTTTGTGTTCCCCCACGGACTGTGTGGTGATGCATTGTTTGTGTTCCCCCACGGACTGTGTGGTGATGCATTTTTGTGTTCCCCCACGGACTGTGTGGTGATGCATTGTTTGTGTTCCCCCACGGACAGATACAAACCTCTCATTGTATATACACTGAGATACACACTTTTGTGTATTTACACTGAGGGATACACACCCCTTGATGTATACGTATACTCTGACATATACTTCTATATATGTGCACCTATGTATGTGTACCTCTTGTTGTTTATATTATGAGACATATACACCTCTTTGTGCATATACTCAGATATGCACACCTTTTGATATATATACTCTGAGAGATATTTACCTCTTGGTATATATATTCTAAGAGATACATATATTCTAGTGTATGTGCGCTCTAGATCTATATACCCTGAGAAATAAACACCTCTTGGTGTATATAATCTGAAATATACATATCCACCAGTATACTGGTATGTCACAAGTATACCAACTTATGCATAATTCCTGAACAGGTCATCACTTACCAGGAGACAATCACGGAAGGGTGGGGGTTTGAACGCATGGCAAGTGAGTTATAAGACTCAGTTGCCGTGGGTTCAAGTCCCACCCGTTCCTTGATTTGTTTGCAATCGTATTATTACGATTTCGTGAGTCAGGAGACACCTCGTTTCGTGATGAACAGAACTCCACCACCAGCTAAACCTGTGCGAGTCATGCATCATGTCGAGTACTGGAGACTGGAGTCTCGTCCACTTGTCTAGGTCGTCTCTGACCAGTGAGACCATCGTCAGTAGGCAAACACTCTAAAGTTCAATGCTCTCGACGCAAGTGGCTAAGCTGATCTCAGTAACTCATTCTTCTTAAAGACTGTGTAAGAGACTGTTACGGTGACACGGGATGTAATATTTATACAGGAGAGTACATGAGAGTACTTGGGAAGGCATGATAATACATGGAAAAAAGAAAGCAGATTACCTATGACTCCACCGCTATCTACTTCTATTTAGATTAAGAACTATCGTGCATTTTCTAGGCGTTAGAGTCAAAGACATTAAATTCGGAATTAATAAATCTCACAAAGGAAAAAAAATCACTTAAGATGTATGAAAGTTACGTTTTCTCTGGTGAGAGTGGTGGCGATGGTGTCCTTGTTGACTAAGAGAGCATCTCTGATCTTGAGTAGCAGTGTGGCTCTCTGCTTCACTGTGCTGTGACGCCAAGAGCTGTAAGCCTCCCACGCCGCCTCTGTAACACACACTAATACTTCAGTCTGTCCCCACTCCTGCTGGCTTGCGTTATATCCCGGATATAACTTCTTAGTATACACATATACGTCTGTGTATGTACACTGAGAGATATACACCTTTCAGTGTATACCTGGAGTTTACTGTGTTTGTATATAACTGTAAAAAAAAAAAAATCTTGAAACACGAAATGTTAAAAAAAATATATTAATTGAAATCAAATGTGAAAAAGTGTTTAAAGAAGATTTAGAAATATATACATACAGAAATCTGGTATATTAGTTTTTGAGAGAGACTGAAAATAGCGTCGATTTTATAAGCAAAATGAACCTCCACTTATGCTATATATCTTTATTCACGAACTTCTGTCTTTCAGGGAAGGGAATTAGATTAAGATTTTGTCGCTGAAGCTGCTAGTTAGTTTATTGAACTCCACGTACCCATCATGTGGAGGGTAGTGTAAAAGTACAGGGATACACAAAGAGCCACATATGAGGGGTACCCCACAATGGGGTATCCTTCGTATGTGTACTTTTTATGCTATCATAATTCTGTTGCTGGTTGTCGTTACACTTTCTCAATAATAATAATAATAATAATTTACTACTACTTCTACTACTACTATTACTTACTACTACTACTACTACTATTACTACTACTACAACTACTATATTTACTTGACACGCTAAACCCACTTGGGAATAAGACACATTCACCATCAAGACATATATGAAACGTTTCTCCACTGGTAGCTTCACCAATGACGGAACGTCTCCTTTAGTAAATGTCTTGGGTCTGCACACATGTCTGCACTGCACATATGTCTGCACTGCACATATGTCTGCACTGCACACATGTCTGCACTGCACATATGTCTGCACTGCACATATGTCTGCACTGCACATATGTCTGCACTGCACATATGTCTGCACTGCACACATGTCTGCACTGCACATATGTCTGCACTGCACATATGTCTGCACTGCACATATGTCTGCACTGCACATATGTCTGCACTGCACATATGTCTGCACTGCACATATGTCTGCACTGCACATATGTCTGCACTGCAGGAAGATTCTAAGGTGAGGCATCACATCCTTGTTGGTCTCAACTTACCAATGGCTTCGTCGAGGTCTTCAACGCTGCAGTCAGCCACTCTGGTTATCTCCTCTCCTGTAGCTGGGTCGTAGACGGGGAAGGTCCCGCCCCGCCCCGCTCTCCAACACCCTCCTATGTACGCCTCCGTTAGTAGTTCCTGGTGTGACATGACTCGTCGTGCGGGTTCCAGCTGTGTTATTTAAACTGTGAAAGACAAAAATGAGTTCGTCACTACGACTTAACCTCCAGTACAGTAAGAAACAAATGTACATTTGTACATAAGTTGTAACTGAATCAACGGTCCAAAACAAGTTGACTCCAGTCAAGTCAACACAGAGATTTATTAACGATCAGAAGAGACATTCTCCAATTATTTCTCAGAAACAAATTTGATTAATAAAATTGGCACGTTAAACCTTGCACGACCTGAAATCAAGGTGAAGCTTCCTTTTAAGAAAATACATCAGCACTAAAAGTTTAAAGCCGACCAGAAGAGGCATTCTCCAGTTATTGCACAGAAGCCAACAAACTGTGCACATATATGTAGAGCTTAATGCTAAGACATGTCTTTTTTTTTTTTAGATAAATCGGTTAATACATTGATTTTAATCAGGGGAAAGCGCCAAACTTTCTCTCGAGCTTTCACTAAGATACATCAAGATTGAAAGTTTGAAGCCGAAATCAAAAAATACCTTCACAAATTATTGAAATTTAAAGTTTGATGCCCATCGGCTGAGGCATACCTGAAGGATGTCTAGAGGATGCTTCCCATCGTCAACGCCTCCGGGACCCAGTCCTACAACAGACCTCTCAGTGGAACAAAGACTTATCAACTAGGCCTTCATAAATTATCGATAACCAATTTCTTCAGTAAAATTGGCAATTTTGGCACCTACGACGCCCCGAAGTTAATAAAAACACTTTTTTCTAAATAAGATTCACTACCAATTAAGGTGTAAAAGTAAGTAGAAGAGCCATTCTCCAGTTACTGCACAGAAACTAAGTTTGAAGCTGACCAGAAGATATATTCTCCAGTTATCACAAATTTATTATTATTATTATTATATTATTATTATTATTATTATTATTATCCCTTTGAGCACTAAACCTTCATGAATCATACAGCGCCTATGTAGTGAGATTTAGTCCTATTTGACCTGGTGTGCTGGCACGTAGTCTCCAGACTCAGGCAATGTGTACACTGTCAGCAGCTCTCAGCGGTTGTGTACAATGTCAGCAGCTCTCAGCTGTTGAATATTAAGAAGTCCTACAGAGTGCCTAGAATTCACACCCTGGAGGCAGACAATCATCACGTGATGGTCCAGACAGAATAGTCATCACGTGATGGTCCAGACAGAATAGTCATCACGTGATGGTCCAGACAGAATAGTCATCACGTGATGGTCCAGACAGAGTAGTCATCACGTGATGGTCCAGACAGAATAGTCATCACGTGATGGTCCAGACAGAGTAGTCATCACGTGATGGTCCAGACAGAATAGTCATCACGTGATGGTCCAGAGTAGTCATCACGTGATGGTCCAGACAGAGTAGTCATCACGTGATGGTCCAGACAGAGTAGTCATCACGTGATGGTCCAGACAGAGTAATCATCACGTGATTGTCCAGACAGAGTAGTCATCACGTGATGGTCCAGACAGAGTAATCATCACGTGATGGTCCCAGATGGTCAGCAGTAGTCATCACGTGATTGTCCAGACAGAGTAGTCATCACGTGATTGTCCAGACAGAGTAGTCATCACGTGATGGTCCAGACAGAGTAGTCATCACCTGATGGTGTATAATTGGCTACCCATTTGGGAGACAAACTCTAAAAAAGAAGTCTTCATTCTCCCCCCCTACTCCATCCCCCCCCCCTCTCTCTCTCTCTCTCTCCATTTTTCAACATTTCTTCATTATTCAAGAGAGAGGAAAGAGCTGTCACTCCCACAAGAGACATTCTTCTCAATATTTTGATCTTTACTGAAAATTATATTCTTTTTCAGTCATGCATTCCAGCTGTCGGGTGCAGCTCATAATTTTTAATAATTATAATCTGTATCAGAGTTTAAATATAATTATATAGGCTGTGGTAGAGTTTACACGAGAAGTAAAACCTGTGGTGGAATTTACATTAATTTGTACAAGTTGTAGTGGGTTTTATTATGTTGCTGCATCACCTGTAATACTTTCAAAGGCATCAAACTCGTCAATACGTAACAAAAACACTTTTTCTCTCTCATAACTAAACCCCAAGTGGCCAAGACACTTCTTAAACGTAATAACTTTCCGTAGACATATTCGTAATCGTCGCTGCTCTCTCTCTCTCTCTCTCTCTCTCTCTCTCTCTCTCTCTCTCTCTCTCTCCTGTTCTAGTCCTCCCCTCCTCATCCTCGTCAACACCTGAACCTCAATGATAGGAAAGAGGTGTTCCTGGTATGACATACCCCCCCCCTCTACCTCAACCTACTACCCGTATGTCAAAACCCTCAATAGGAAAACGAGCTTCAACATTATTATGAGCTATAACCCAACTCTTCCAAGAGGGCCATGAGCTGGAGATTAACAATTTTAAGAGACCCGAGAGTTTTAGGAGTATACAATCAACTGGGAATTCTCAAGTAATAGCCCGTTAATCAATATCGTAATTACTATATTTACACTGGTAGATTAAACGTTACTCCGTGCAAAATCACTCTAAATCTTCCACTAATACACTCTGTGGTTGAAAGTTTGAAGCCGATCTGAAGGGGTATTTTCTATTTATCGAAGGGAAACCAGTATTCCAGTTTCTTTTAATAAAGCTGGTAAACTGGGGCTTATAACAATGTGAACTATGCTTCGAGCAAAATAGACCAGTGTTGAAAGTTTCAAGCCAATCACAAGAGGCGTTCTCTAACAATCACCCAGAAACAGATAATCCCATATTTCTGAACACTGTTAGTAAATTAGCAAATTTGTACGTACACTGCTTGAACTTAAAATGAACCTTTTTTTTTAATATGATTCACAAGTATTTGAAGTTTGAAGCCAATAGGAAGAGGCATTGTCAAGTCGTATGTAAAAAAATATGGATCTTTTTAAGTAAAATTAACAAATTAGCACCTACACACTCCATTAACAATCCCGACCTTCTTCACAGAGTGATACACCTGTGATGAAAGTTTGAAACCGATCAGTAGAAGCATTCTCAAGTTAGGGCAAATAAGCAGTTGGGGTCTCTTTTTCACGTATGAAAGAGACAGATTGACATCTACATTGCCCAATAACAATTAAAATCTTCCTGAAAGTTTGAAGCCGATCAGAATAGGCATTCTCAAATTAGCGCGCAGAAACCTTAGAGGAGTTTGCATAAAAAATTAACAGCCATTATAATGTTCCCCTTTTCGGAGGTATATCTAAATTAACTGGAGAGTATACCTTAACACTGATTAGTAAAGTGTGTGGTGCTGTGGGAAGGACTATGTTAACATAGATTAGTGTGTGGTGCTGTGGGAAGGACTATCTTAACATAGATTAGTAAACTCTGCGGTGCTGTGGGAAGGATTATCTTAACATAGATTAGTGTGTGGTGCTGTGGGAAGTACTATCTTAACATAGATTAGTGTGTGGTGCTGTGGGAAGGACTATCTTAACATAGATTAGTGTGTGGTGCTGTGGGAAGTACTATGTTAACATAGATTAGTGTGTGGTGCTGTGGGAAGGACTATCTTAACATAGATTAGTAAACTCTGCGGTGCTGTGGGAATGATTATCTTAACATAGATTAGTGTGTGGTGCTGTGGGAAGTACTATGTTAACATAGATTAGTGTGTGGTGCTGTGGGAAGTACTATGTTAACATAGATTAGTGTGTGGTGCTGTGGGAAGGACTATCTTAACATAGATTAGTAAACTCTGGTGTGCTGTGTTAAGCACTGCCTGCAGTGGAAGGGTATCCTGGTGTTCCGTCCAACGTGAACATAAAGAGCAGCGCAGAGGCTGACACCGAGGTATCTGCCTCCAGTGTGGCTGGAGGCTGGAGGCTGGTGGCTGGTGGCTGGAGGCTGGAGGCTGGAGGCTGGAGGCTGGAGGCTGGAGGCTGGAGGCTGGAGGCTGGAGGCTGGAGGCTCCCTCTCTCAACCTTATCTCTACCCCCAGCATTATTATTTTTTTTTTGAGCGCTCCGCTGTGGGCTTTTTTCTCTGCTACCTGAGTGGACGAAGATGGTGGGGAGGATCAAGCACGGAGGATCAAGCCTTCACTGCTCTCTACGCCGACCCACGCGATTTTAGCGCCCCGCGGCATCCCAATTGGGCCATAATACTTACAAACTATATTGTGTATTTTTTTGTGATTTATCAATAAATTACTTTTAAATTCTGACAATACTATAATAATAATAATAATAATAATAATAATAATAATAATAATAATATTATTATTATTATTATTATTATTATTATTATTATTATTATTATTGGTGAACAAAATACAATCAAATTTGATCCAAGGAACTTATAATTTCTCTTCTCTCTCTCTCTCTCTCTCTCTCTCTTTATATATATATATATATATATATATATATATATATATATATATATATATATATATATATATATATATATATATATATATATATATATATATATATATATATATATATATATATATATATATATATATATATATATATATATATATATATAGAGAGAGAGAGAGAGAGAGTGAGAGAGAGAGACTATAAGTTCCTTGGATCAAATCTGATTGTATTTTGTTCATTAATAATAATAATAATAATAATAATAATAATAATAATAATAATATTATTATTATTATTATTATTATTATTATTATTATTGCTTAACAATTAGCAAACATGCGAAATTATTTACATTGTCTCTACGTCCACAGCAGGACTCGAACCTGTTAACTCTGTACCAGAGTCCACAGTACTTTACCACGGAGCCAGACCCCATTAATGGTAATGTAAAAATTTATAATTTTGCACCAAAAGTAACTTAGAAAACTTACCTAACCTTATTATAACGAGCGCAATTTAATTTAGTCTAACCCAACTAAATATATTTTAGATACGTTTACAATAATTTAATAATAAACAAACACAACGAAATATATTTTTTTCGTTAGGTTCAGAATGATTTTTGCGAAATTATTGCATACACAAATTTTCACTTGTCTTATATGGCAAGAAGAGCGTTGCTATTTAAGCCATATTTACATATAGTATATATAATATATAATATATAATATATATATATATATATAATCGGCACGACATATATATATATATATGTCGTGCCGATTAGGTAAAACTTGCGATTTTGGCTTAAATAGCAACGCTCACCTTGCCATATAAGACAAGCGAAAATTTGTGTATGCAATAATTTCGCAAAAATCATTCTGAACCTAACGAAAAAAATATATTTCATTGTGTTTGTTTATTATTAAATTAATGTTAAAGTATCTAAAATATATTTAGTTGGGTTAGGCTAAATTAAATTGCGCTTGTTGTAATAAGGTTAGGTAGGTTTTCAAAGTTTCTCTTGGTACAAAATTATAATTTTTTATATTAACATAAATGAAAATAATATATCTTTAAACGTATAAGAGAAAATTTTAGAAAGGACTTAATTTTAAATGAGTTCTTGCTAATTGACCAGTTTTACCTAATCGGCACGACATACTTATATATATATATATATATATATATATATATATATATATATAGGATGGGGTCCACCTCTAGTGTCAATTGTGGGACCCATTGCCTCGAGAAGTGGATAAAAAGAATTCAAGGAAGAATATTTAGATTTCTTTCTGAAGCCATTTGAATATTCCACTTCCCCTACTACCCCATCTTTTTTTTTTTTTATACAAACTTTATTTCAAGACAAAATACAAAATACAATGGGGAGTAAAACAACATAGATAACAACTCAGAGCTACATGTCAAATACTTCGTCCAACTCCCGGCAGTGGGCCGCGTGCCCAGAATACTGCAGGCATTTCCCTCTGGATCGCAACACTGAGTCTCTGAAACAGGAAGCTGGTCGCCCTGTGGTCCTTGGTTTCTATGATGAGTTTTCCACCCAGCTCCTTGAGAAACTTTAGAGCACACTTGCCCCATGCTCCATGGGTCTCCGACCCTATTGGGATGAAGTTATAGCAAGAGGGAAGGTCTTCATATTTGCGGGTCTTCTGGTCTCCCTGTGGCTGGCAGCTCCACCCCTTCGGCTAAGGAGTGTGGCAGGTAGGTGTCTGCCAATGTGGCAGCACAGGTGTAGTCCCAAGCATATATATATATATATAGCATACATATATATATATATATATATATATATATATATGTCGTGCCGATTAGGTAAAACTGGCGATTTTGGCTTAAATAGCAACGCTCACCTTGCCATATAAGACAAGCGAAAATTTGTGTATGCAATAATTTCGCAAAAATCATTCTGAACCTAACGAAAAAATATATTTCATTGTGTTTGTTTATTATTAAATTAATGTTAAAGTATCTAAAATATATTTAGTTGGGTTATGCTAAATTAAATTACTTTGTTATAATAAGGTTAGGTAAGTTTTCTAAGTTTCTTTTGGTGCAAAATTAAATTTTTTTATATTACCATAAATGAAAAATATGTATCTTTAAACGTATAAGAGAAAATTTTAGAAAGGACTTAATTTTAAATGAGTTCTTGCTAATTGACCAGCTTTACCTAATCGGACGACATATATATATATATATATATATATATATATATATATATATATATATATATATATATATATATATATATATATATATATATATAGTATATATATATATATATATAATAGAAAAAATGGTTTTAATGCGTGGTCGGTGTCAGGTTTGATCTTTTTTCTGACGTTTGCAGTTTTAACTACAATGGAAAATAACAAATTTACTTTGTAATGTGATAACTTTATGTTGGTGTGAGATCAAATCTGTGAAGTGACTTAGTTTTCTGTGCTACGTTGGCACATTCAGCAGGCCACAGCTGTGACACACTGTGACACAGCTGTGACATAGCTATCAATAACTGTGACACAGCTGCCACACTCAAGTGCTTACCACTGGAATTTGCTCACTTGGTTGGTACATATAAATGAAAAAAAAACAACAACTGTGACCATACACTAAAATGTTCGTGTCTAGGAGAGGAAGATGGTTTACTGAGAGTACCTGGTTTACTGAGAGTACCTGGTTTACTGAGAGTACCTGGTTTACTGAGAGTACCTGGTTTACTGAGAGTACCTGGTTTACTGAGAGTACCTGGTTTACTGAGAGTACCTGGTTTACTGAGAGTACCTGGTTTACTGAGAGTACCTGGTTTACAGAGAGTACCTGGTTTACTGAGAGTACCTGGTTTACTGAGAGTACCTGGTTTACTGAGAGTACCTGGTTTACTGAGAGTACCTGGTTTACTGAGAGTACCTGGTTTACAGAGAGTACCTGGTTTACTGAGAGTACCTGGTTTACTGAGAGTACCTGGTTTACAGAGAGTACCTGGTTTACTGAGAGTACCTGGTTTACTGAGAGTACCTGGTTTACTGAGAGTACCTGGTTTACTGAGAGTACCTGGTTTACTGAGAGTACCTGGTTTACAGAGAGTACCTGGTTTACTGAGAGTACCTGGTTTACTGAGAGTACCTGGTTTACTGAGAGTACCTGGTTTACTGAGAGTACCTGGTTTACTGAGAGTACCTGGTTTACTGAGAGTACCTAGTTTACTGAGAGTACCTGGTTTACTGAGAGTACCTAGTTTACTGAGAGTACCTGGTTTACTGAGAGTACCTGGTTAGTAACACACCATATGCTGTTTATAACAATTGATTGGCAAGACGTTTCGTCCACCAGTGGCTTCAACTCTCACGTGAGAAAGTTTCTTGGTGGGCGAAACGTCTTCTAAATCACGTGCCATAAACAGCATACTGTGTTATTATCATATTTGTCGGTATATTCTCGTAGTGATAAACATGAGTGTACATGACCGGGGTAGTATTGACGAGTATACCCACACAGTTACTAACCTGACTCAACGATGGTTACCTTGATAGAACGAGCGTTGTTTCACAACTACGACGATATCCCTTCTGCTTCACTGAGGGATAGATGAGTCAACGAGCTAACGAGATGATAAAGTCACAGGTATCCCTCAACTGATACTCTCAAGTGGTTGCCTGAATATGTTTTGTTCGTCCTATAAGGTTTTACTTTATACCTTGAGAACACCTTATCCGATCGGCTTCAAATTTTCCACACTGGTGTACTGTCACAAGGTTTATGTAAATGTTTGTGTGCAGGTGCTCTCTGCTCAGTTTTATATAGGCCAATCCCGATTTTGGCTTGTGTGTGATATCTTGAAAAAGCCTCTTCTGCTTGGCTTCAGACTTTCTGCATTAGTGTATCCTATGCAAGAATCGCGAACAAGCGACACAAGATGCAAAACATCCACAGAGGGAGTTGAATAATAACTCTAGGCCTTTCGTGTTGCAATCAACACATCATCAGGAGCTTGCAAAGTTGTAGCAATGAGTAAGAAAATCTCAGCAGATTCGTTCTGCGGCCACATAAAACTATGTTAATAAATTAGTAAAATTGCTTCTACGAAGCCTAAAATTATTAGGTACCAGAAGAGACTCTGGAAAGACGGAGACGTGGGGTACACCATCATGTGTTAGACACAATACATACAACCGAGGAAGAAATGAAGAGGCTGCTAAGCGAGCTAGATACCTCAAAGGCGATGGAGCTGGATAACATCTCTCCATGGGTCCTGAGAGTGGTAGCAGAGGCGCTATGTGTACCACTAACAACAATCTTTAACACATCTGTCGAAACAGGGCGACTACCTGAGGTATGGAAGACAGCAAATGTAGTCCCAATTTTTTAAAAAGGAGACAGACACAAAGCAATAAACTACAGACCAGTTTAACTGACATGTATAGTATGCAAAAACATGGAGAAGATTATCAGAAGAGTGGTGGGAAATCCTGACGGGAAATCCTGTGTCACAAACCTACTGGAGTTCTATGAAAGGGTGACAGCTGTAAGACAAGAGAGAGTGGGGTGGGTAGAATGCGTTTTCTTGGACTGTAAGAAGGTTTTTGACACAGCTGGAGGACCAGGCAGGGATAACAGGGAAGGCACTGCAATGAATCAGGGAATACCTGTCAGGAAGACATCAGCGAGTCATGGAACGTAATGAGGTGTCAGAGTGGGCGCCTGTGACGAGTGGGGTTCCACAGGGGTCAGTCCTAGGACCGGTGCTGTTTCTGGTGGATGTGAACGACATGATGAAAGGAATAGACTCAAAAGTGCCCTTGTTTGCAGATGATGTGAAGTTGATGAGAAGAATTCAATCGGACGAGGACCAGGCAGAACTACAAAGGGACCTGGACAGGCTGCAGCCCTGGTCCAGCAACTGGCTCCTGTAGTTCAACCCCACCAAGTGTAGTCTTGAAGATTGGGGAAGGGCAAAGAAGACCGCAGACGGAGTACGGTCTAGGGGGCCAGAGACTACAAACCTCACTCAAGAAAAAGGATCTTGGAAGCAGGGAGAGAGAGGACCTAGTAGCGATCAGTGAAAAGGCGAGGCCAGGAGCTATGAATCGACCCTTGCAACCACAAATAGGTGAGTATACATATACATACACACACACATATAAACACACACACACATACATCTAACACACATACCACAAACACACACACACACACACAAACTCACACACACAAACACACACAAACACACACACACACAAACACACACATACACACACAAACACACACACATACACACACACACAAACACACACACAAATACACACATATACACACAAAAACACACATATACACACAAACACACACACCTACACACAAACACACACACACATATACACACATACACTCACACACAAATACACACAAACACACACAAACACACACACACACATACACACACAAACACAAACACACACCAAATACACACACACACATAGTCACATACAAACAGAACAGGCCAAGTACCTTTGGCAAAATGGTAACTAAGACAGCGTAACTTACCTTGCATCAGACTCCTGAGCTGAGGCTAGAAGAATTATACACTATTCTTGATGCATTTTGAAGGCTAGTAGATAACATCCCTCGAGATAACGGTAATGTTATCGTGGTATCTCCGTCTTTCCCTATCGTCACATCCACAGACACGGAGCGTCACATCCACAGACACGGAGCGTCACATCCACAGACACGGAGCGTCACATCCACAGACACGGAGCGTCACATCCACAGACACGGAGCGTCACACATTGCGTCATGGTAAATCCAGGACCACAATGTGTCATATTACATCTTAATTTTTTTTCTACTTCGTGCCGTCTGAGCGACTAGTTTGTGTCCATCATGCTCAGCCTGTGAGCGATAGCGCGAGGAACACGATATCGGGAGCCACAGTTGTTGTCAGACCCGCTGTGCATACATACCTAATTAAAATACTATTGTCATTTGGTGTATTACAGTCTAATCATATAGGTAATTATCTATAAAGTGCAACATGTCGATACAAACACACACACAAACTCATACATATATTCTATCTTTACCACTTCAAGTATTTGTCATTAACTGGTTGGTAGCCTCTGTTGGATGTACTCTCAGAGTGGGATGTACTCTCAAGTATGTACAATGGATGTACTCCAGAGGAGTGTCCCGATGAGAGTACCAGAGGAGGTCACTCTCAAGTGATACCGAGATGTACTCTCAAGGATTACTCAGAGTGGTGTACTCTCAGAGTAGATGTACTCCAAGTGGATTACTCTAAGTGGATGTACTCTCAGAGTGGATGTACTCAGAGTGGGATGTACTCTCAGAGTGGATGTACTCGAGGATGTACTCTCAGATGGATGTACTCTCAGGTGAGATGTACTCTCAGAGTGGGATGACTCTCAGGTGAGATGTACTCTCAGAGTGGATGTACTTCAAGTGGATGTACTCTCAGAGGGATGTCTCAGAGTGGGATGTACTCTCAGAGTGAGATGTATCTCAGAGTGAGATGTACTCTCAGAGTGAGATGTACTCTCAGAGTGGATGACTCTCAGATGGATGTACTCAGATTGGATGTACTCTCAGAGTGATGTACTCTCAGAGTGATGTACCTGGTGGAGCTCTCAGAGTGGATGTACTCTAGAGTGGATGTACTCTAGAGTGGATGTATCTCAGAGTGGATGTACTCAGAGTGGGATGTACTCTCAGAGTGGATGTACTCTCAGAGTGAGATGTACTCTCAGAGTGAGATGTACTCTCAGAGTGGGATGTACTCTCAGAGTGGATGTACTCCAGAGTGGATGTACTCTCAGAGTGGGATGTACTCTCAGAGTGGATGTACTCTAGAGTGGGATGTACTCTCAGAGTGGATGTACTCTCAGAGTGAGATGTACTCTCAGAGTGGATGTACTCTAGAGTGGGATGTACTCTCAGAGTGAGATGTACTCTCAGAGTGGGATGTACTCTCAGAGTGAGATGTACTCTCAGAGTGGGATGTACTCTCAGAGTGAGATGTACTCTCAGAGTGGGATGTACTCTCAGAGTGAGATGTACTCTCAGAGTGAGATGTACTCTCAGAGTGAGATGTACTCTCAGAGTGAGATGTACTCTCAGAGTGGGATGTACTCTCAGAGTGAGGATGTACTCTCAGAGTGAGATGTACTCTCAGAGTGGGATGTACTCTCAGAGTGGGATGTACTCTCAGAGTGAGATGTACTCTCAGAGTGGGATGTACTCTCAGAGTGGGATGTACTCTCAGAGTGGGATGTACTCTCAGAGTGGGATGTACTCTCAGAGTGGATGTACTCTCAGAGTGGGATGTACTCTCAGAGTGGGATGTACTCTCAGAGTGGATGTACTCTCAGAGTGAGATGTACTCTCAGAGTGGGATGTACTCTCAGAGTGAGATGTACTCTCAGAGTGGGATGTACTCTCAGAGTGGGATGTACTCTCAGAGTGAGATGTACTCTCAGAGTGGGATGTACTCTCAGAGTGGGATGTACTCTCAGAGTGGGATGTACTCTCAGAGTGGGATGTACTCTCAGAGTGGGATGTACTCTCAGAGTGAGATGTAATCTCAGAGTGGAATGTACTCTAAGAGTGGGATGTACTCTCAGAGTGGGATGTACTCTCAGAGTGAGATGTAATCTCAGAGTGGAATGTACTCTAAGAGTGGGATGTACTCTCAGAGTGGGATGTACTCTCAGAGTGGGATGTACTCTCAGATTGGGATGTACTCTCAGAGTGAAATGTACTCTCAGGGTGAAATGTACTCTCAGAGTGGGATGTACTCTTAGAGTGGTATGTACTCTCAGAGTGGGATGTACTCTCAGAGTGGGATGTACTCTCAGAGTGGCATGTACTCTCAGAGTGGGATGTATTCTCAGAGTGGAATGTACTCTCAGAGTGGGATATACTGTCAGAGTGGAATGTACTCTCAGAGTGGGATGTACTTTCAGAGTGGGATGTACTCTCCGAGTGGGATGTACTCTCAGAGTGGGATGTACTTTCAGAGTGGGATGTACTCTCAGAGTGGGATGTACTTTCAGAGTGGGATGTATTCTCAGAGTGGCATGTACTCTCAGAGTGGGATGTACTCTCAGAGTGGAATGTACTCTCAGAGTGGGATGTACTTTCAGAGTGGGATGTACTCTCAGAGTGGGATGTACTTTCAGAGTGGGATGTACTCTCAGAGTGGGATGTACTCTCAGAGTGAAATATACTGCAAGTCCGGTGTCGGAGATACAACTAAAAAAAAAAACCCGAAATGATTCCGAAATGACAACTTATAATAAGCAGAAGACTTTCTAGAAGACTTTCTAGAGTGTTTTCCAAAATACTTTCTTGTGATATTAATTTTCGCAGGAAGTTGAGCAAGGAAAAAACACGGCATATTAATTTCGATTACAGAATATTAACTTAGAAGGAAATGAACTTTATATGTACATGTTTGAAGAAGATCAACAAGTTAAAAGAGCTTTTAATTCGTTATTAATAAATCATAAGCATAAATTAAGGCTTAATTAACCTCTTGCCAGCCTCATATAAACATCACTCAAATATATATATATATATATATATATATATATATATATATATATATATATATATATATATATATATATATATATATATATATATATATATATATAGAAACAACCACTGTGAAAATAGTGAAATTTCAAGCGCTTCCCTTGATAATGTGAGAAGTCACGAAAGCGCTTGGAATTTCACTATTTTTCACAGTGGTTGTTCTGCATATTGTGATATCACCTGTTTACTTGATTTTATTGCGTGTATATATATATATATATATATATATATATATATATATATATATATATATATATATATATATATATATATATATATATATAAATGGAGAGTTAGAGGTATCGGGAAGATGGAGGGAATATTTTGAGGAATTGTCAAATGTTGATGAAGACAGGGAAGCTGTGATTTCGTGTATAGGGCAAGGAGGAATAACATCTGAGGAGGAGCCAGTTGTGAGTGTGGGGAAAGTTCGTGAGGCAGTGGGTAAAATGAAAGGGGGTAAGGCAGCTGGGATTGATGTGATAAAGATAGAAATGTTAAAGACAGGTGGGGATATAGTTTTAGAGTGGTTAGTGTTTTTATTTAATAAATGTATGGAAGAGGGTAAGGTACCTAGGGATTGGCAGAGAGCATGCATAGTTCCTTTGTTTAAAGGCAAAGGGGACAAAAGAGAGTGTAAAAATTATGGGAGAATAAGTCTGTTGAGTATACCTGGTAAAGTGTATGGTAGAGTTATTATTGAAAGAATTAGGAGTAAGACGGAGAGCAGGATAGCAGATGAACAAGGAGGCTTTAGGAAGGGTATTGGGTGTGTAGACCAAGTGTTTGCAGTGAAACATATAGGTGAACAATATTTAGATAAAGGTAAAGAGGTGTTTGTGGCATTTATGGATTTGGAAAAGGCATATGATAGGGTGGATAGAGGGGCAATGTGGCAGATATTGCAAATGTATGGAATAGGAGGTAGGTTATTGAAAGCAGTGAAGAGTCTGTACGAGGATAGTGAGGCTCAGGTTAGAGTATGTAGGCGAGAGGGAGATTATTTCCCAGTAAAAGTAGGCCTTAGACAGGGATGTGTGATGTCACCGTGGTTGTTTAATATATTTATAGATGGAGCTGTAAGAGAAGTGAATGCTCGGGTGTTGGCAAGAGGTGTGGGAGTTGTCACAGTTGCTCTTTGCTGATGACACTGTGCTTTTGGGGGATTCTGAAGAGAAAGTTGCAGAGGTTGGTGGATGAGTTTGGTAGGGTATGTAAAAGAAGGAAATTAAAAGTGAATATAGGAAAGAGTAAGGTGATGAGGATAACAAAAAAAATTAGATAACGGAAGATTGGATATCAGATTGGAGGTAGAGAGTATGGAGGAGGTGAATGTGTTCAGATATTTGGGAGTGGATGTGTCAGCAGATGGGTATATGAAGGAGGAGGTGAATCATAGAATTAATGAGGGGAAAAAGGTGAGTGATGCACTGAGGAGCTTGTGGAGACAGAGAACTTTATCCATGAAAGCAAAGAGGGGAATGTATGAGAGTATAGTTATACCAACACTCTTGTATGTGTGTGAAGCATGGGTGGTGAATGTTGCAACAAGGAGAAGGCTGGAGGCAGTGGAGATGTCATGTCTGAGGGCAATGTGTGGTGTGACTATAATGCAGAGAATCCGTACTTTGGAGATTAGGAGGTATGGGATTACCAAAACTATTATCCAGAGAGCTGAGGAGGGGTTGTTGAGATGGTTTGGACATATAGAGAGGATGGAACAAAATAGAATGACTTCGAGAGTGTATAAACTTGTAGTGGAGGGTTGGCGGGGTAGGGGTCGGCCTAGAAAAGGTTGGAGGGAGGGGGTAAAGAATGTTTTGTTTGTGAGGGGCTTGGACTTCCAGCAAGCGTGCGTGAGCGTGTTAGATAGGATCGAATGGAGACAAATGGTTTTTAGGACTTGACGTTCTGTTGGAGTGTAAGCAAGGTAACGTTTATGAAAGGATTCAGGGAAACCGGCAGGCCGGACTTGATTCCTGGAGATGGGAAGTACAGTGCTGGCACTCTGAAGGAGAGGTGTTAATGTTGCAGTTTTATAACTGTAGTGTAAGCATGCCTCTGGCAAGACAGTGATGGAGTGAATGATGATGAAAGTTTTTCTTTGTCGGGCCACCCTGCCTTGGTGGGAATCGGCCGATGTGTTAATAAATATATATATATATATATATATATATATATATATATATGATATAAGTTGGATAAATTGATGTTTTTGTTTATTATTACTTATAAATTATTGTTTATTTTATTTTTATTATTATTATTATTATTATTATATATATATATATATAATATATATATATATATATATATATATATATATATAAAATATATATATACATACTTACATACATACCTTGGTATACAACATAAACATATGTAAACAATTTTCACTGGTCAACAAAGATTTCAGTTCACGATAAAAAAAATAAAATGTGTTTGTGGGTAATATTGGAAGTGTGGATGCGATTCTGCTCGACGTACATTTCTGTGACAGAATCCCACACTCACCCCAATTATTTTTCAGCTATAGTATTGTCTACCGAATGTTTGGTTATTTTATGGAAAATGATTTATGGTTTTGTTTTATTTTTTTTATTTATGAGATTGTGTTGTCTCTAATGGATTATATGTTTTCTCCTCTTCACAATTAGTGGTATTTTCAACTGTCAAAATAACGGGTTCATCAGCTTCTCTTAGGCCGAGGGACTGATTACCTCGTAATTTTTCTTCAGTCTCTACATGTCTTTGTATTGACAAAGCCACTGGATGGTGAAACGTCACATATGTCAAATTATTCATTTTGTCGGTATTTCATACTATTCATGTAGAGAAATACTGTAGAAGAGCTACTGACATCATATTATCTACTGGGATGTCGGATGTCTCTCAAGATTCATTTCGTCCATTATCACATTAACTTTAACCCGTCAAACTTCAGTGAAGAACACTGTGAAGGATCTCACCAAGACATAACCATCATGGAGAAGATGTATCAGAGAACCTTGACTACTGCTGGACGCTGCTGGTGGAGAACCACACTCAACACACACTGCTGGACGCTGCTGGTGGAGAACCACACTCAACACACACTGCTGGACGCTGCTGGTGGAGAACCACACTCAACACACACTGCTGGACGCTGCTGGTGGAGAACCACACTCAACACACACTGCTGGACGCTGCTGGGGGAGAACCACACTCAACACACACTGCTTGACGCTGCTGTGGGAGAACCACACTCAACACACACTGCTTGACGCTGCTGTGGGAGAACCACACTCAACACACACTGCTTGACGCTGCTGTGGGAGAACCACACTCAACACACACTGCTGGACGCTTCTGTGGGAGAACCACACTCAACACACACTGCTTGACGGTGCTGTGGGAGAACCACACTCAACACACACTGCTGGACGCTTCTGTGGGAGAACCACACTCAACACACACTGCTGGTCGCTGCTGCGTGGGAGTCACACTCAACACACACTGCTGGTCGCTGCTGCTGGGAAGTCACACTCAACACACACTGCTGGACGCTGCTGCTGGGGAGTCACACTCAACACACACTGCTGGACGCTGCTGCTGGGGAGTCACACTCAACACACACTGCTGCGTGGGAGTCACACTCAATACACACTGCTGGACGCTGCTGCGTGGGAGTCACACTCAACACACACTGCTGGACGCTGCTGCGTGGGAGTCACACTCAACACACACTGCTGCGTGGGAGTCACACTCAACACATACTGCTGGACGCTGCTGCGGGGGTCACACTCAACACACACTGCTGCGTGGGGGTCACACTCAACACACACTGCTGCGTGGGGTCACACTCAACACACACTGCTGCGTGGGAGTCACACTCAACACACTGCTGCCGTGGGGATCACACTCAACACACACTGCTGCGTGGGGGTCACACTCAATACACACTGTTGGACGCTGCTGCGTGGGTGTCACACTCAACACACACTGCTGCGTGGGGTCACCTCAAACACGCTGCGTGGGAGTCACACTCACACACACTGCGTGGTCACCTACCTGCGGTGGGGTCACACTCAACACACACTGCTGCGTGGGAGTCACACTCAATACATACTGCTGGACGCTGCTGCGTGGGGTCACACTCAACACACACTGCTGCGTGGGGGTCACACTCAACACACACTACTGCGTGGGAGTCACACTCAACACACACTGCTGCGTGGGGGTCACACTCAAACACACTGCTGCGTGGGGTCACACTCAACACACACTGCTGCGTGGGGTCACACTCAACACACACTGCTGCGTGGGGGTCACACTCAACACACACTGCTGCGTGGGGGTCACACTCAACACACACTGCTGCGTGGGGTCACACTCAACACACACTGCTGCGTGGGGGTCACACTGAACACACACTGCTGCGTGGGGGTCACACTCAACACACACTGCTGCGTGGGGTCACACTCAACACACACTGCTGCGTGGGGTCACACTCAACACACACTGCTGCGTGGGGTCACACTCAAACACACTGCTGCGTGGGGTCACACTCAAACACACTGCTGCGTGGGGTCACACTCAACACACACTGCTGCGTGGGGTCACACTCAACACACTGCTGCGTGGGGTCACACTCAACACACTGCTGCGTGGGGTCACACTCAACACACTGCTGCGTGGGGTCACACTCAACACACTGCTGCGTGGGGTCACACTCAACACACACTGCTGCGTGGGGTCACCAACACACTGCTGCGTGGGGTCACATCAACACCCCTGCTGCGTGGGGTCACACTCAACACACACTGCTGCGTGGGGTCACACTCAACACACTGCTGCGGGGTCACACTCAACACACTGCTGCGTGGGGTCCACTAACACACTGCTGCGTGGGTCACACTCACACTGCCGTGTCACACTGAACACGTGCGTGGGGTCACACTCAACACACACTGCTGCGGGGGTCACACTCAACACACACTGTTGCGTGGGGGTCACACTCAACACACACTGCTGCGTGGGGGTCACACTCAACACAGGCGACAAAGTTTGAAAACTGTGAGGTAAATATGTTTGTATTATCGTATGGAAATTTCTGTTAGTTTTCCTATGAATATTTATAAAAAGAATTACGTTTTAAGAATGATTAGCTTTCGTCATTATATAGTGTATATAATTATTGTGATTAGTCATTAATTATGGCAGACATAATGATTGTGCATAATACAATACCTATGATTGTTAGGTAACATATATCATGTGATTCCTCAACCTTAAATAGCTAAAATACTAATTATAAAACTTCATAAAACTTAAAGAAACTCAGATTCTTGATCAGCACATTAAAAAGTTAGTCTGAAACAGCCAATTTACTTTCTGAACTGGATAAAAAGGTAATTTTTGCAGACTAGATGGTTACCCTCTGCAGTTAAGAAAACTCTTATTGGCCAAGACTTCCGAGTAATCCCTTCTCAGCATCTTAAGGAGAGGTAATCTGTGCTCACCTAGAGGCTTGATCGCCACGTCACTGACCAATCAACAAGTTAATGTGTTTGTGTTTTTTATACTCAAAATACGTGTTTAAGCATAACTATATTATTATTATTATTATTATTATTATTATTATTATTATTATTATTATTATTATTATAATTATTATTATTATTATAATCGTTAGAAACTGGTAAAAGCCTCAAAGGGTTATACAAGTATGATCAGAGGACGGAAAGAGAAGTTCCAGATACTGGGATCAAGAGCCTGTCAACAGTATTATTTATGCATGTTTGAAGGATAAGTGAATGCAAGTCTGAGTGTATTTATACTGTGGACACGTGCTGGAGTCTCTGTCCTAAACCCGTGTGGGTCATTCAGTGCAGGGTGTATTAGAGGCTCGAACCTCTGTTCTCTAATAGACTTCGACTCTATTAACAAGTTGATCTATTAAAATCCTGGTCAGTCTTCGAGAGCGGGGAAATATTACTGACAATGAAGGATTGATAGCAGGTTCTCAGGTACACCAGGACTGATAGCAGGTTGTCAGGTCCACCAGGACTGATAGCAGGTTGTCAGGTCATCCAGGACTGATAGCAGGTTCTCAGGTCCACCAGGACTGATAGCAGGTTCTCAGGTCCGCTAGGACTGATAGCAGGTTCTCAGGTCCGCCAGGACTGATAGCAGGTTCTCAGGTCCGCCAGGACTGATAGCAGGTTCTCAGGTCCGCCAGGACTGATAGCAGGTTCTCAGGTCCGCCAGGACTGATAGCAGGTTCTCAGGTCCACCAGGACTGATAGCAGGTTCTCAGGTCCACCAGGACTGATAGCAGGTTCTCAGGTCCACCAGGACTGATAGCAGGTTCTCAGGTCCACCAGGACTGATAGCAGGTTCTCAGGTCCACCAGGACTGATAGCAGGTTCTCAGGTCCACCAGGACTGATAGCAGGTTCTCTGGTCCACCAGGACTGATAGCAGGTTCTCAGGTCCACCAGGACTGATAGCAGGTTCTCTGGTCCACCAGGACTGATAGCAGGTTCTCTGGTCCACCAGGACTGATAGCAGGTTGTCAGGTCCACCAGGACTGATAGCAGGTTCTCAGGTCCGCCAGGACTGATAGCAGGTTCTCAGGTCCATCAGGACTGATAGCAGGTTCTCAGGTCCGCCAGGACTGATAGCAGGTTCTCAGGTCCGCCAGGACTGATAGCAGGTTCTCAGGTCCGCCAGGACTGATAGCAGGTTTCAGGTCCACCAGGACTGATAGCAGGTTCTCAGGTCCCTGGACTGATAGCAGGTTTCAGGTCCACCAGGACTTGACAGCAAGGTTCAGCCTGGTCCACTAGACTGATACGTTCAGGTCCATCAGGACTGTGATGGTGTCAGGTCACCAGGAACCATACAGCTGGTCACCATTGAAGCATCATCAGACTGGTCTCTCACCATGAACCATCACTGCCCATCATTGTGATGGGTCATGTACCATGAACCATCACCATGACTGGTCGTGCACCATGAACCATCACCATGACTGGTCGTGCACCATGAACCATCACCATGATGGGTCGTGCACCATGAACCATCACCATGACTGGTCGTGCACCATGAACCATCACCATGATGGGTCGTGCACCATGAACAATCACCATGATGGGTCGTGCACCATGAACCATCACCATGATGGGTCATGCACCATGAACCATCACCATGATGGGTCGTGCACCATGAACCATCACCGTGATGGGTCATGCACCATGAACCATCACTATGATTGGTCATGTACCATGAACCATCACCATGATTTGTCATGCACCATGAACCATCACCATGATGGGTCGTGCACCATGAACCATCACCATGATGGGTCATGCACCAAGAACCATCACCATGATTGGTCATGCACCATGAACCATCACCATGATGGGTCATGCACCATGAACCATCACTATGATGGGTCATGCACCATGAACCATCACCATGATGGGTCTGCACCATGAACCATCACCATGATGGGTCGTGCACCATGAACCATCACCATGATGGGTCGTGCACCATGAACCATCACCATGATGGGTCGTGCACCATGACCCATCACCATGATGGGTCGTGCACCATGACCCATCACCATGATGGGTAGTGCACCATGAACCATCACCATGATGGGTCGTGCACCATGAACCATCACCATGATGGGTCGTGCACCATGAACCATCACCATGATGGGTCATGCACCATGAACCATCACCATGATGGGTCGTGCACCATGAACCATCACCATGATTGGTCGTGCACCATGAACCATCACCATGATTGGTCGTGCACCATGAACCATCACCATGATGGGTAGTGCACCATCACTGCCCATCACTACGAGTGCACACCCCTCGCCTCCTCTTCTCCCACAGACTCAAAAAGAGGATATTTTTTTTGGCTGCCTTCTCCTCCCTGCCGTTCAGTAAACTCTCACAATGATTGCTCCAGCTCCAGCTGGCTCGTCTTCCCTCTGAAGCAGTTGGTATTCAAAATGCAGATTTTTTCCTTCCGTATTTCTGCATGTTAGTAGCCTACACAATGTTTACCTATTCACTGTATCCACACTCACGACTACTCTCTTGTTATCCTCTTCTGGTAACTTTAAAGACCTTTTCTTTTTTCCTTTTTTATCTGACCTGAAAGTTGCTTCATAAATCGCAGTCACTTCAGTGTGACTTCATGCAATATGTTTTAAAATAAAATATTTGCACTGAAACGATAATCAAACTCAAAAATAAAAAATCTGCATTGACCTGCCAGCCGCCTGGTGATTTATGCACCCTGCATAAATCTAATTTGCCTATTACAGAACCCATGAAGTAGAAATTATAGGCAAAATTATTACATTTGACTCCTCGCACTCACACAGTCATATGCCATCCACTGTTATTAATAACCTCACCCGCCAAATAAATGATATAAGGAAACAGACTCTAAACACATTCTCAACTTTCCAATGTTGATTAAGCAGAAACTTATTTACAAATGGAAAAAACAAAAGACAGCCGAGTGGTACATTAATTTTTTTACACGTATTTATAGGCTACCCTAACATATACATCTATATGCAAAACAACCACTGGGGGAGTTGAATGATAGCTCTAGGCCTTTCGTGTTGCAATCAACACATCATCAGGAACTTGCAATGTTGCAGAAAAGACGAGGTGGTCCAAGCAGATACGATCACAGGAAGCGCCTTTGCGCTCCTTGTGATCGTATTTGCTTGGACATCTTCCTCTTTTTCTGCAACAATGCAAGCTCCTGATGATGTGTTGATTGCAACACGAAAGGCCTAGAGCTATCATTCAACTCCCCCCCCATGGTTGTTTTGCATCTTATATCGCTTGTTCGCGATATTTGCATAATACATCTATATACGTATTCCTTATACGTCAATGTATCTCCCTATATTTGTATATTTTTACTATATCTCCATGTTCCTTATATATATATACAGTTTTATTAATGCTTACTTAATTCTGTCATACATTTGTTTACGCATGATTATGGCCCCCCAAAATATATAACAACTAAAATATGCATTTAAAAGCTAGAATTATATATTCTGTAATTTAAGCGATTAACAATACTTCGATTCAGTAATTGTAAGACGCGGATTTCTACGAAATGTTGCTCGTAATCTAGACTTGATCAAAATATGTATTTACCTTGGCATTATAATTTACATAAGGCCTTTGCATAGGAGGTGTATACAGCGCGCTAAACCCACCGTGTAGGGAGACTCTGCGTGCCATTGTCCAAAATTTCGATTCAGAATAATTCATGCATATAAATTCCAGAGTTGTGAAGTCAGAAATCAACGTTGCAGAACCAAGCTTTTGCTGAGACAACGTTTCGCTCTGTGTAGAGCTTCACCAGGTGAAGACTGAGCTCCGTGAAGAGCTTTATCGTCACTTGTACAAATAAAAAGAGTTAGTCCTCCAACTTGTGACTCGTATTCGTATAAACATAATTTATGACGCTAGTGTGCAGTGTCTTACACCCAAGTGAGAACATGTACCTTGACGTTCCTTCTGAATGTTAATCATTCTCAGGTGAGGAGAACGACTTTAATCATTCTTCAGCACCAGCTCTGCTGCACCACATAAAATGCCTTAATGGATAATATCACATAAGGATTATTATGCCCACAATTTTAAGAAAATTGTGTCATTATCGCTATCATGTGCCGGCTGGGGAGGGAGGGAATAAAGAGGGAGAAAGGAGGTAAACAAAGGGATGGAGGAAGGGAGGAGAAAGGATGTGTATATTTCACGATATATTGCTAATTAGGCATCCCCAGAGGGGCAACTTTAAGTGGTTGCCTAAATTTTCTTAGGTGTCTCTGAAGGGGCCCTAAAAGTGGTTGCCTGAATTTCTTTTAAGTATCCCTGAAGGGGTCCTTCAAGTGGCTGCCTTAATTTGTTTAGGTATCCCTAACGTGGCCATACAAGTGGTTGACTGAATATTTGTTTCTTCCCAATTTTCGTTTTTTTATTTCGTTCATAAGACAATGCCTCATCAGATCGGCTTCAAATTTTCAATTCTGGTGCACGGTAACTAAGGCAAGATTCTTCGAACAGCTGAAAAGTGAAGGTGGCCTATGATCTAGTTTGTAGGTCACATTCTCAGCAGCCTGGGATGACTCAGACCACTTCCAAAACCCTGGCCTCTACAATAGCATTCAGTCTATATATATACCAGCCTGTCAGAAATACTTGTAACGAAGTCTGAACCTGACTACGACACCACGTACATGTTGTTATCCTACCTCGGCTCATTTCGGAACCCAGCCTTGTCTAAGGTATACTACTAATCCCTGGGATGCCACCCACAAGTCAACTAACTCCTGGGTACCTACTCACTGATAGGTGAACAGGGGCAGCAGGTGTAAGGAGACATACCCAACTTTTCTACCTATGCCGGGGATCGAACCAAGGACCCTCAGTATGTAAGCTGAGGGATTAAAAAATGAATAAGCATATTTGGAAGAGTGTAAGGAAGACGCCGCTGAGAGTCCTGGGCATCAGTGCTGGTCTGTCTTGACAGAAGGTTCTAATACGATTACATTCATGGAGGAGCGTTAAACCCGTTGGGGTCATACAGAACTAGGAAGAAATGAAGGCAATCAGGTTCGATTCAGGGATGGGGAAACACAGGCCCAATTCCATGGATCAAAAGCCCCTCACCAGTATCTAGGAACCTTCCTTGAGGGAGGTGTAGGAATCAGTTTGAAATATTTTTTTTAATTGAAGAATTTGAGACATTAGTTTCCATGTGATAACCTGTGGATGCTTCTTCTCACCTACTTCACATCTCCACCGCTGATATTTAACTACATCAGAAACTTGTGTTGCACTCTGCACTATTCCTTCTTCGTGCATTCATTTATCTGTTTTAATCAGGGGGAAGCTCTAAACCGGTAGGGACCATAGAGAGCCTGGGGAAAGGGACGCAGTCTGGTTCGATCCAAGAAAAGGGAGGGAATAGATCAAATTAACTGGATCAAAAACCTTTCATAGGTACTCCCCAGTAATATATTCACTAAAACCCATAGAAGTCACGCATCACTTGTCACTACCCGGTTGTAATCATTTATTGAGTAGCCTATCTAAAGCTTAATAATGTATTGAGTATCCTATCTAAAGCTTAATAATGTATTGAGTATCCTATCTAAAGCTTAATAATGTATTGAGTATCCTATCTAAAGCTTAATAATGTATTGAGTATCCTATCTAAAGCTTAATAATGTATTGAGTATCCTATCTAAAGCTTAATAATGTATTGAGTATCCTATCTAAAGCTTAATAATGTATTGAGTATCCTATCTAAAGCTTAATAATGTATTGAGTATCCTATCTAAAGCTTAATAATGTATTGAGTAGCCTATCTAAAGCTTAATAATGTATTGAGTAGCCTATCTAAAGCTTAATAATGTATTGAGTATCCTATCTAAAGCTTAATAATGTATTGAGTATCCTATCTAAAGCTTAATAATGTATTGAGTATCCTATCTAAAGCTTAATAATGTATTGATTATCCTATCTAAAGCTTAATAATGTATTGAGTATCCTATCTAAAGCTTAATAATGTATTGAGTAGCCTATCTAAAGCTTAATAATGTATTGAGTATCCTATCTAAAGCTTAATAATGTATTGAGTATCCTATCTAAAGCTTAATAATGTATTGAGTATCCTATCTAAAGCTTAATAATGTATTGAGTAGCCTATCTAAAGCTTAATAATGTATTGAGTATCCTATCTAAAGCTTAATAATGTATTGAGTATCCTATCTAAAGCTTAATAATGTATTGAGTAGCCTATCTAAAGCTTAATAATGTATTGAGTAGGCTATCTAAAGCTTAATAATGTATTGAGTATCCTATCTAAAGCTTAATAATGTATTGAGTAGCCTATCTAAAGCTTAATAATGTATTGAGTAGCCTATCTAAAGCTTAATCATTTATTGAGTAGCCTATCTAAAGCTTAATAATTTATTGAGTAGGCTATCTAAAGCTTAATAATGTATTGAGTATCCTATCTAAAGCTTAATAATGTATTGAGTAGCCTATCTAAAGCTTAATCATTTATTGAGTAGCCTATCTAAAGCTTAATAATGTATTGAGTATCCTATCTAAAGCTTAATAATGTATTGAGTAGCCTATCTAAAGCTTAATAATGTATTGAGTAGGCTATCTAAAGCTTAATCATTTATTGAGTAGCCTATCTAAATCTTAATCATTTATTGAGTAGGCTATCTAAAGCTTTACTTTAAAGCCCTTGAACACATTAAGGTCCGGTGACTTGTTTGTCTGAGAACCATCTGACTAGTGACTTTTAATTTACATAATTTATTTTCGTTCTTCATCTATATAAGTAATGACTTCTAGATTTTCGCTAATATCTTCCTGCGTAAAAACAAAGATGAAATGAATATTAAAAAAAATGTGAATATGTCTTTGTCACAAACGGTAAGCTGACCAGAGTTACATTCAAGTGGGCCTATCTTTTTCCTTAATCTTATTCCAATATGCCAGAAAAAAAATTTGGGTCGGTTTTTGATTTCCTCGCAATTGTAATTTCATAATCTATTTTTGATTTTACTTATACCGTTTTCGACTTTTCTCTTAAAATTCATCGGCACAGAGTCCATGGCATGTTGGTTAAAATACTGTTAACTACCTGACAACTGCTGGTTAAAATACTGTTAACAACCTGACAACTGCTGGTTAAAATACTGTTAACTACCTGACAACTGCTGGTCAAAATACTGTTAACAACCTGACAACTGCTGGTTAAAATACTGTTAACTACCTGACAACTGCTGGTTAAAATACTGTTAACAACCTGACAACTGTTGGTTAAAATACTGTTAACTACCTGACAACTGCTGGTCAAAATACTGTTAACAACCTGACAACTGCTGGTTAAAATACTGTTAACTACCTGACAACTGCTGGTCAAAATACTGTTAACAACCTGACAACTGCTGGAGTAGGAACTGACATGCCAGTAGAGAGGTGCGCTCCACCACCAACATAATCTGAACAAGCAGAAATAACTCATAATGTGTACTTTAATGAGTACATATACCTGTAGCGCAGACATATCAAGCAATGCGCTGCTAGATTTTGCGCCTCTGGGAATCAAGCATTGTCCTAGCCGAGTATCCAGGCAGTGTTGTGTGCTTCACGTGTCGGCTCAGTGGAAGCAGACCACAAGCGTGCGACAGCTGGGACCCATCACCAGGAACAATTAGCAATTGGAGACTCCCTCATCAATATCCAATACTGAAAGCTGGAGTCAGTGGCAATCCAGCAGGCAATGTCCATGCATTGCAACAACCTCGGCAGCACGTTGTTCTTCACGAGGCTTCCATCGCTGTTCTTCAGAAGAAGCTCGAATACACTAAGAGACAATGTAAGACTCGTCACCTGTATTTTGAGAATCTTACATGCACTAGTATCGGGAAGCAGAATCCCTCTAGGATTTTCCAAGTGTATATTATCATGTATCTCTTTCGTCTGCGTTCCAGGGAATACAAACCAAGGGACTTCAACCGTTCCCAGTAATTTAGTTGCTTTATCGTACTTATGTGTGCTGTGAAAGTTCTTTGTACACTCTCCAGGTCAACAATTTCGCATGCCTTGAATGGGGCAGTTAGTGTACAGCAGTATTCCAGCCTGGAGAGAACAAGCGATTTGAAGAGAATCATCATGGGCTTGGCGTCCCTAGTTTCGAAGGTTCTCATTATCCATCCTATCATTTTTCTAGCAGATGCGGTAGATACATTGTTGTCGTCTTTGAAGGTGAGATCCTCTGAGATTATCACTCCCAGGTCCTTCACATTATTTTTTCGCTCTATTGTATGGTTAGAATTTGTTGTATACCCTGATACAGTTTTAATTTCCTCAAGTTTTCCATATCTGAGTAGTTGAAATTTCTCTTCATTTAACTTCATATTGTTTTGAGTGGCCCATTTGAAGATTTGGTTGATGTCCGCTCGAAGTCTTGCGGTGTCTTCGATGGAGGTCACTGTCATGGCAATTCGGGTGTCATCCGCAAAGAAAGCCACGGAGCTATGACTTACATCTCTGTCTATGTCAGATATGAGGATGCGGAATAGGATGGGATCGAGTACTATGCCTTTGGAACAGCTTTTCACCGTAGCTGCCTCAGACTTTACTATGTTTACTATTACTCTGTGTTCTATTTGTTAGGAAGTTATAGATTCATCTACCAACTTTTCCTGTTATTTCTTTATCAAGCATTTTGTGTGCTATTACACCATGGTCACACTTGTCGAAGGCTTTCGCAAAGTCTGTGTATACTACATCTGCATTTTGTTTATCGTCTATAGCATCCAGGACCTTGTCATAGTGGTCCAGTAGCTGGGACAGGCAGGAGGGACATACTCTAAACCCATGTTGCCCTGGGTTGTGTAATTGATGGGTATCTAGGTGGGTGGCGATCTTGCTTCTTAGAACCCTTTCCAAGATTTTTATGATATGGGATGTTAGCGCTATCGGTCTGTAGTTCTTTGCAATTGCTTTACTGCCACCTTTGTAGAGTGGGGCTATTTATGTTGTTTTTAGTGAGTGTGGGATGACCCCTCTGTTCATGCTCCCTCTCCATAGAATGCTGACGGCATGTGACAGGGGCTTCTTGTAGTTCTTGATGAACACGGAGTTCCATGAGTCTGGGCCTGGGGTAGAGTGCATGGGCATGTCATTTATTGCCTTTTCAAAGTCTTGTGGTGTTAGGATAATATCAGAAATTTTTGAGATTACCAAATTTTGGGTCTCGTTCATAAAGAATTCATTTAGATTGTCGACCCTTAGTCTGGGCAGCGGCTCGCTGAACACTGAGTCGTATTGGGACTTTAGTATCTCACTCATTTCTTTGCTGTCATCTGTGTATGTCCCATCTCGTCTAAGCAGGGGCCTAATACTGGATGTTGTTTTACCCTTAGATTTGGCATAAGAAAAGAAGTATTTTTTTTTTAGTTTCCCTTATCGCTTTTAGTTCTTCCTGAGATTCTTGTCTCCCTGTGAAAGAAAAAGACTCGGCAGGAGATGTAACATTCCCCCAATGAAAAGCAGGGGCGCCACGAGTACACTAAGATACAACACAATAAGTGTCAGGGGCCCAAGACTGTTCAACTGCCTCCCAGCATACATAAGGGGGATTACCAATAGACCCCTGGTTGTCTTCAAGAAGGCACTGGACAGTCACCTAAAGTCAGCACTTGACCAGTCGGGCTGTGGTTCGCACGTCAGATTGCGTGCGGCCAGCAGTAACAGCTTGCTTGATCAGACCCTGATTCACCACAAGGCCTGGTCTCAGACAAAGCCGCGGGGGCGTTGACCCCCGAAACCTTCTTCAGGTATACTCCAGGTCTCCTGTAAGATTCCTTAAGCTTAAGTTCGATATTTGCTATTTCTTTGGCCTGTGCCTCCCTTCGTATTTCAGATATATTGGCCCCTCTCAGCAGCTCTGTGATTCTTCGCCTTCGTCTGTATAGGGATCGTCTCTCTCTTTCTAGTTTACATCTTCTCTTTCTTTTTCTCGATGGAATGTGTCTTGACCAGACCTCAAGAGCCACAGAGTTAATTTTTCTAGGCAAAGGTTCGGATCCGTGTTGTTTAGGATATCTTCCCAGCTTGTTTCATTTAGGACATGGTTGACTTGTTCCCATTGTATGCTTTTGTTATTGAAGTTGAATTTTGTGAAGACACTCTCATGACTGATCACATTTTGCTGGTCAGGAGCCCTGTGCATACATGTCTGTACCTCTATTATGTTGTGATCTGAGTGTATCAGATCGTCGTTGTTAGTGAAAATGATGTCCAACGTATTTTCTAGTCTTGTAGGCTCTAATATTTGCTGGGTTAAAGTGAATTTAATGCAGAGATTTAATAACTCGTGTGTGTGTGAATTTTCATCTGAGTTGCCTCCTGGGGTGATCTCTGCTAAACTATTATTTGCTACACTCCTCCATTTTAGGTGTCTCAAGTTGAAATCTTCCAGTAGCAAGATATTTGGGGCAGGAGTTGGGAGATTTTCCAGACAGTGGTCAATTTTGAAAAGCTGTTCCTGGAATTGCTGGGAAGTTGCATCCGGAGGCTTGACGTACACTGTATACCCCAGTGTTACACAGTGATCTTGACGTACACTGTATACCCCAGTGTTACACAGTGATCTTGACGTACACTGTATACCTCAGTGTTACACAGTGAGCTTGACGTACACTGTATACCCCAGTGTTACACAGTGATCTTCACGTACACTGTATACCCCAGTGTTACACAGTGAGCTTGACGTACACTGTATACCCCAGTCTTACACAGTGATCTTCACGTACACTGTATACCTCAGTGTTACACAGAGAGGTACATCTACCTCTCAGTGTTACACAGAGAGGTACATCTACCTCTCAGTGTTACACTCAGAAAGCTACAATAAGATTATTGTATAATACAGTTCACTCTCATACTGGAAAACCAATTAAATTTTCCTACAAAACTTCACAATATTACAAAGAAAGTCAATAAAATACAGTACTGAAAATACATAAATGATTGTAACGCAATTAACTGTTGAACGGCATAATATAACACGTAAGTAGTGAGAGTAACAGTGTGACGCACAACATGTGATTTATGCATCATGCAACACAGAGTACAAGAGCAACAATATAATAACATGTGCAACGTAAATTATTTGGAATATTATAACAGAAAGAAAAACAAATTGTGTTAAAACGCTAGGCTGTGTAAGACAACGTTATGTACTGCATTACAACACTGGGCTGTGTAAGACAACGTTATGTACTGCATTACAACACTGGGCTGTGTAAGACAACGTTATGTACTGCATTACAACACTGGGCTGTGTAAGACAACGTTATGTACTGCATTACAACACTGGGTTGTGTAAGACAACGTTATGTACTGCATTACAACACTGGGTTGTGTAAGACAACGTTATGTACTGCATTACAACACTGGGCTGTGTAAGACAACGTTATGTACTGCATTACAACACTGGGCTGTGTAAGACAACGTTATGTACTGCATTACAACACTGGGTTGTGTAAGACAACGTTATGTATTGCATTACAACACTGGGTTGTGTAAGACAACGTTATGTACTGCATTACAACGATTTGCTGTGTGAGGCAACGTATGGTGCGTTTGTTTTATTTTTTTGGAGGGTACACCATTACAACAGTCTGGAAATATTGCACTAGCCGCAGATTACTTATCACAACACTCCTCCAGCCTGGTGTTCCAACCCCCTGGTGCTCCAGCCTGGTGTTCCAACCCCCTGGTGCTTCAGCCTGGTGCTCCACGCGCTGGGGACTCCACTCTTAACCTCTGCTGCTCGCTCGCCCAAACTTATGTTAGGTCAAGGTGAATGGCTTAAGTTCTGTGTACCTGACTCTCTGTACACTTGAAAAGTGAGGCTCATACCCTTGAACCCTCTGCAGAGCTGTGATAATGTGTGATATATATATATATATATATATATATATATATATATATATATATATATATATATATATATATATATATATATATATATATATATATAACTAACACTCGTTGATTCTTTCTCAGATATTTTACTATAGAGTGAAAGAAAGAGTGTACCTAAACTGCCAGTAAAAGTTTCCTGCTATTTGTTGTTGAATAAGAGATGTTTTCGATAGTTTTTGTTTTATTCTGCGAAACTTATATAATTCTTCAATACAGGGTCTTCATCCCTGTGAAGCCTTTAAGAGGGCTGAAGACGGGAGCAGGCAAACTTAGCAAGCAAAGAAAGGGAAGTAATGATAACTTCTGACATAGTAAGGTTAGTGTAAGTAGTGGAATATTCCTCAGAGTCACCTCAAATAAAGTCACTTCCACTCTGATTCCTTGTACTCTTACCTTCAGCTTATATACCTTTAAATAAATATTGCCTAAAATGCAAATCGCCGTAAGAAATATTACTAGAGTACCACTACGCCAAACACACACCTTCCTCCCTAACGCAGTTTCAATAGCAACAGGCGCACTGCCAAGGTTGTTCCCGCAGCTGTTGCAGGTGCTGCAGCTGTTGTAGGTGCTGCAGCTGTTGTAGGTGCTGCAGCTGTTG
The DNA here is from genome assembly GCA_009830355.1 of Cherax destructor. NCBI lineage: Eukaryota > Metazoa > Arthropoda > Malacostraca > Decapoda > Parastacidae > Cherax > Cherax destructor. Next base: position 202,579 of record WNWK01000867.1, on the reverse strand, counting down.
TAGGTGCTGCAGCTGTTGTAGGTGCTGCAGCTGTTGTAGGTGCTGCAGCTGTTGTAGGTGCTGCAGCTGTTGTAGGTGCTGCAGCTGTTGTAGGTGCTGCAGCTGTTGTAGGTGCTGCAGCTATTGTAAGTGCTGAGCTGTTGGTATGTCTGCAGGTTGTAAGTGCTGCAGCTGTTGTAGGTGCTGCAGCTGTTATTTCACTTTAAATAAATATTGCCTAAATGCAATCGCCGTAAGGATTTTAGAGTCCACTGCAACAGCCCTTCTCGCTACGCAGTTTCAATAGACAGGTGCTGCAGCTGTTGTTCGCAGCTGTTGCAGGTGCTGCAGCTGTTGTAGGTGCTGCAGCTGTTGTAGGTGCTGCAGCTGTTGTAGGTGCTGCAGCTGTTGTAGGTGCTGCAGCTGTTGTAGGTGCTGCAGCTGTTGTAGGTGCTGCAGCTGTTGTAGGTGCTGCAGCTGTTGTAAGTGCTGCAGCTGTTGTAGGTGCTGCAGCTGTTGTAGGTGCTGCAGCTGTTGTAGGTGCTGCAGCTGTTGTAGGTGCTGCAGCTGTTGTAGGTGCTGCAGCTGTTGTAGGTGCTGCAGCTGTTGTAGGTGCTGCAGCTGTTGTAGGTGCTGCAGCTGTTGTAGGTGCTGCAGCTTTGTAAGTGCTGCAGCTGTTGTAAGTGCTGCAGCTGTTGTAGGTGCTGCAGCATTGAGCACACTATGAGGGTGACTCGGACAGTTCATCAGTGAAACACTACTGAGCAGCGGCACCAGCCCTCAGGCCCCGCAGCAGCAGCAGCAGCAGCAGCAGCAGCAGCAGCAGCAGCAGCAGCTGCAGCAGCAGTAGAGGAGGCAGTATCTGCTCCAAGACTGGAAGCTCTTCATGGTAAATAAAAAGTGAATAACATTATCTCAACGAGGTCCGTGTATCATAAAACGAAAAATACCCTATTGCTATTTTAAATCAATAATAAATCGTATTCACCACAATAAATCAATATTCTTCCTTCCACGATATACACTCTCAGAAAGTTATTTCCATCAACCTCAAAATGTGCAATTTTGCGACAACCGATAAAATTATATGTTGAACAATCTATTTCTTTATTCTGTCCAGTCCAAGAGAGGCCTAGTAGGCCTTCTCATATTCTTGGGTCATGAGTCTTTCAGCGTCATCAAAGAACCTCTCTTGTGGGGAATGTTTATCCTCATTACGGGACAAAGCCTTCGTTATCGTCATTCAGAATCCTTTTGAAACTTGTAGAATGTTAGATATGATTCATCATCTTATACATTACGACCTCCGGCAGCACGACCTCCGGCAGCACGACCTCCGGCAGCACGACCTCCGGCAGCACAATCACATGCATGTGGTCAGTGAGGCTTCACGTCCAATATGGCCGACTCAGTACCCCGTGACGTCACATGCAAGGATTACAGTATTGTACTATGTGACCGGAATAAATTTTCATCTCATATGTAGTGAACTTTATTACTACCAATGTTTTTCACGGTATTATTACCTCTGGTAATGTTTATCCTTAATATCGTTGTTATGTTAACCAGTGTTAATATTCACACAGGCTGGAGGTGAAGCCTTGGCACTTGAAGGTGTCTCGTAGAACCTGGCAACTACACACAAGGTGAGATTCTGTACGTGGCATCCGTGTATGTGACTCTTGAGTGGCTCTCATGTATCTGGTTCCTATGTGCGTGCGGCTCCTGCTTATATGGCTCATGTACGTTACTTTTGTGTACTTGTCTCTCGTGCTGCTTTTCTGTAAGTAGTTGCTCTCTACGTACAGCAACTACCGTGTACATGGCTTCCATGTACGTGACTCAGGTGTACGTACCTTTCGATATACATGTTCTCTTTTACGTAACTCACGTGAGCCATTTAACGACCAGCCATTTGCAAACTATTCATAACCATCCTAACGATCACCCAACTGGCATCTCAACAACAGTATCTAACTGTGCTTCTAGACAATTCCAGTAGTGCACAGTGCCTCGAGAAGGGCTATTCAGATTGAGGCTATACTTGAAAAATAATAATTTAGTGTTTTAATTTGCAGTTTCTTTCTATAAATGGGCAACTCGAGGTAAAAGGTAACTGTAAATAATTATCTTCGAACTACCGCTTGGCTTTTGTTTCCCGAGGGAGAGGAAAAAAGTAAAGTCTGTCATTAACTAGTCCCTCCCTCCCCCAACAATTACCTTTTTCCTAGAAGCTTGCAGTTAACAACGCCCTGCCAACAGTCATTTCCCTTGACTTGTAACAAACGTCGCCTAAAAACTACGTTAGCATGGAATCCTTAGAAATTTTCCCCTCCTTATGCTGAAATTTAAGTTTTACGGTAAGCCGCTAGTAAAAGCGATCTTACACACTTCTCCCTTCATGACACATCTTACAGAGTTTGCAGACCCGAATTTTTGGAAAAGGAATGTGACACCATTTCTAACAACTTTTCTGTTATACAATTCCCTACACAATTCCTCTGAACTGCAGACAGAGGGCCCGAAAATCCTTTTCCTCCTGAAGAAGACGTCTTAGACATGTTCCTTATCTTTTCCAACAGGAAACACCGCAGATCTGTTCACCTAGACACTGGAGAATAAAGATACTAAAGCAGCAATCGTAACAGCAAAACTCATTCGTGTCATTACAAGGTCTCGACACAAGGAACCAAGTAGCAGAGGTGCTGGCGTATACACCATTCCATGTACAAGCTGTGATAAACAATAAATGGGAGAAACATTACGGAGCTTAGATATTAGAATTGGGGAACACATTAAGCTTGCATGACTCGCAATATGTGCGTCATTCTTCGTGATGAACATGCACAAATCATGCAAAAATGCTGGTAAGTAACTGGAACAAGTGTCAGGAGGTTTGGCGATATGACCACTACGAATCGAACCCTGATTCATTCACCTGTGAGCCGAACACTACAAGTGAGTTACAGATCACCATTAACCTGTCATTCATTTCCTCACGACAGACTTGTGACGTGGTGGAGGCCCTGACGGCTGCCCTGACGGCGGCCCTGACGGCGGTCCTGACGGCGGCCCTGACGGCGGTCCTGACGCAGAAGTACCCTCGTGCTCGATACCTGCCCATGAATGTGACCTCAAGAATCAGGATCTTTGTGGCCACCCACCTGTCGGAGAGGATCTACGACACCTATTACACTTCCTCACATGACCTCAACTACCCCTTTAAACTACTGTCAAACCCTAAGGAATGTGGCAGTGCTTCTCATGACGTCTGTCACACCCTACATCTGTAGGGTGTGACAGACGGGTGTACAGGTATTCCTACGCCGTAGGAATACCTGTACACCCGTAATTACGTAGTGATAATATGAAAATAATAATCTACAACAAGTGATAATCTTTACAAGAACTAGTTATGTTGTTGCCAACCATATTATAACTTGTGAACACCTTAACTACAAGTGTAAGGGAGAGGATCTTTATACTTGTTTATTATTCTAATCTGTAAAACAAAAGAGATCAATGAAACAGCAGACTCCAGAGTACACCTAAATATTTTAATTGCTATTACTATACAAATTATTCTTGAGTCTCTCAGTGGAAGTAAGTTGACTTTTTTTGGATATCGCGATTGAACAGAGAATAATCAGGTTTCAGAAAGACATTATGAGAGAATGTTTCACAAACATTTTTGTCAGACTTAGACCAGACTTAGGTCCAAGTCGGACCGAAACGTCGTCATAAGTTTTATTCTCTTGTGTGCGGGTTATGTGTGTATTGTTCCAGCTACGACTTATGCTGGGTGTCACCGAGGTGCTACGTAGGAACTAACAAACCCGGCTCAAGGTACTTCCATTTCGCTATATACTGAGCACTACAAACCTATTTAATTTCAGTTTAGTTAAGTTTGAACTGTAATGGAATGTGTTGCTAAAAATCTTATGACTTTGGTAAACCTATTACAAACTTATGTCAGCCAAATCTTGTTGTCAATTTTGATTTCGAATTTTTATTTAGCAAAATCTATTCTAATAAAGTCCGACTTTGTGATGTTAAGAGTGAGTAAGGTAATATTTATGAAGGGATTCAAGGGAAACCGGTAGGCCGGACTCGAGTCCTGGAGGCGGAAGTACAGTGTCTGCACTCTGAAGGAGGGGTGTTAATGTTGTAGTTTTATAACTAGTGTAAGCACGCCTCTGGCAAAAAAGTGATGGAGTGAATGATGAAAGAGTTGCTTCTTCTTTTTCGGGTCGTCCTGCCCTGTTGGGAAACGGCCGATGCATTAATAAAAAAATAAATTATACTAATTTACCCGCAGAAACACACTGAGGAATAAAGAGATAGCATAATAATGTTTGTGATGTGTCAAGGTATCTTATTGAAAATAAGATACCAGACATATTAAACAAATGTCCCAGATTCGCTTAGAATACATGAAGTTGTAACTCTAGAAACTCTAGCGGATCTGATTCTATGACTGTCCCAATGCTGTTCTTTATAAGCTGAAGAGGATCCCAGGAGAAGGTCGAAATATACAGATCAATTAATCTCCTGAGTCTGTCTCCATACGGGTTATTACTGAACATAACCGATATGCTAATGATACCATTTTTTTTTAATTTTTGAGGATCCTATTCACTTAGATATATTTATACATTATTTAAACTCCAAGCACAAGTATATCTAGATGCATTTTGGAGAAGGAAGATAATAAATTCTTTCTCAATTTCAATGCTGGACCATAACAGTGGTAGCATACTGAGTGCAGTATATCTGGAGCCATGGTTCAGTAGATCAAGTCTAGACTTTTTACGTCAAATGTCACAAAGATTCAAATCATTTGAGGCTATTTCAGTCTTCTACTCGGTCTTTCTCTGAAGTTAAAAATACATTTTACACGATAATTTTCTTTACTAATGACTGTAAAGCTCCCTTGTTGCAGGTAATTTCGAGTTTATACACAAATAAATAGTTGTGTACCCAAGTACCTCTCGTCACTGTCCCCAGAGAAGTCTGTTGTGTTAACTACTGAGGAAATGACGCATGTGTAAACACTTCAGACATTAGGAAACGTTTCGCTCCTGGAACTTTGTTCACTCCTGTGATACGTTTCATAATGTTTGAAGCGTCAGCACGTTTCATTTCGTGAGCTTCTCTGTATCATGTACCTGGTTTTTCCATATTAACTTCTATGTAATGGTCTTCCGAGTTACAGATTTAAGAAACAATAGACTAAATTACTACAAGTTAGTTATGTATTCTTATATTAAATTAGATTATCTTTTTTTCATGACCTTGCGACTACAGTAACTTTAAGTTTAAAGATCCTGTTGCGTCCCATCTGTGCTCAAATGTAGTGAACTAGTTTATTTGTTCTCTCTGCAACGTTGCATTAATTGGAAGCATTTTTGCATGATTTGTGCATGTTCATCACGAAGAATGATGCACATATTGCGAGTCATGCAAGCTTAATGTGTTCCCCAATTCTAATATCTAAGCTCCGTAATGTTTCTCCCATTTATTGTTTATCACAGCTTGTACATGGAATGGTGTATACGCCAGCACCTCTGCTACTTGGTTCCTTGTGTCGAGACCTTGTAATGACACGAATGAGTTTTGCTGTTACGCTTGCTACTTTAGTATCTTTATTCTCCTTTATTCTCCAGTGTCTAGGTGAATTGATCTGCCGTGTTTCCTGTTGGAAAAGATAAGGAACCTGTCTAAGACGTCTTCTTCAGGAGGAAAAGGATTTTCGGTACCTCTGTCTGCAGTTTCAGATGAATTGTATAGCGGAAATGTTGCTACAAATTATGTCACATTCCTTTTCCAAAAAATCAGAGCTGAAAACTCTGTAAGATCTGTAAAATAAATAAATCAAGACCTCATGTTTTGTCTTTATTCTTGATAAGAAAAAATATAAAAGATCGATTTTATTAGAGATTTATTGTAAAACTACAATTTCAGTTATTAATCTAAGAGCCTGTAAATAAGATGATGTAGGACAACACCTCTTAGCCTGTAAACGAGCTGAGGAAAACCAACATCTCTCAGGTTGTAAATGAACTGAGGAAGACTAATAGCTCTTAGGTTGTAAATGAGCTAAGGAAGGCCAACAGCTCTCAGCCTGTAAATGAGCTAAGGAAGGCCAACAGCTCTCAGCCTGTAAATGAGCTAAGGAAGGCCAACAGCTCTCAGCCTGTAAATGAGCTAAGGAAGGCCAACAGCTCTCAGCCTGTAAATGAGCTAAGGAAGGCCAACAGCTCTCAGCCTGTAAATGAGCTAAGGAAGGCCAACAGCTCTCAGCCTGTAAATGAGCTAAGGAAGGCCAACAGCTCTCAGCCTGTAAATGAGCTAAGGAAGGCCAACAGCTCTCAGCCTGTAAATGAGCTAAGGAAGGCCAACAGCTCTCAGCTTGTAAATGAGCTGAGGAAGACTAACAGCTCTCAGCCTGTAAATGAGCTAAGGAAGGCCAACAGCTCTCAGCCTGTAAATGAGCTAAGGAAGGCCAACAGCTCTCAGCTTGTAAATGAGCTGAGGAAGACTAACAGCTCTCAGCTTGTAAATGAGCTGAGGAAGACTAACAGCTCTCAGCTTGTAAATGAGCTAAGGAAGGCCAACAGCTCTCAGCCTGTAAATGAGCTAAGGAAGGCCAACAGCTCTCAGCTTGTAAATGAGCTAAGGAAGGCCAACAGCTCTCAGGTTGTAAATGAGCTAAAACAGTATAGCAACTTCCACCCAGTACACTTAACAGAGCAAAAAAAAAATGTTCTACAGATAAAGTGTGAAAGGAAGGAAGGAAGAAGGGAAGAAAGAAAGGAAGGAAGGAAGGAAGGAGGGGGGGGGTGATAATGTTGCTGAATGACACTGTTTATCTTACATAAAGTTAGTGAATGTGGTACACTTGAAAACGTACATTGAAAAAAAAAATAGAGAATAATACAGGTAAACTCAGCTAAAACAAAGCTATAAATGGCTTTGAGAGAGCAGAAAGCGTCGTGGTCCGGAAGGGCAAAGGAACTCATTCGTCCTGGTAAACGCAATTACGAGACGTAAATCGCTGAAAATAACAAAGCAAATCGAAAGTTCGTAATTACGAGAGAAACGAATTGAGTTCTCCATCAGAGGTCTCGATGAATGCCATAAACATTGTGTTGTTTCTCGTTGACATAACTGACCCCTATGTGTTTATCAGGTTGGAAGACTGTCGACTACACGACGGTCGTTTTAAGGCTGTTTCATCTTTACACTGCCAGTCAACAGTGTGTGTATATGCAGAGAGAGAGAGAGAGAGAGAGAGAGAGAGAGAGAGAGAGAGAGAGAGAAGAGAGAGAGAGAGAGAGAAAGAGAGAGAGAAAAGAGAAGAGAGAAGAGAGAAGAGAAAAGAGATAGAGGAGAGAAGAAGAGAGAGAGAGAGAGAGAGAGAGAGAGAGAGAGAGAGAGAGAGAGAGAGAGATGTATATTTCTCAGTGTTGTATACACTGAGAGTTTACCTTTAATCAAAATTTTATTGATTAAAATATTACTGGTTGATACAGACGATAGGTTTTTAAACCTAATAAAGCAACCAACCACCGATTAAGGATACTTTAAAAAATAAAATAGGCACTGAAAAACTCAGCGTATATACGCTGATACACACACACACACACACACACACACACACACACACCTCCGTGTATAAATATACACACAGTCGTGTACATACCACAGTTTACAGTCACACTGTGTATTTATATACACAATGTATATACACACACACACACCTCCGTGTACTCACCTAATTGTGGTTGCAGGGGTCGAGACTCAGCTCCTGGCCCCGCCTCTTCGCTGTCTGCTACTGGGTCTCTGCTCTCCCTGCTCCATGAGCTTTATCATACCTTGTCTTAAAACTATGTATGGTTCCTGCTTCCACTATATCTTTCTCTAGACTATTCCACTTCCTGACTACTCTGTGGCTGAAGAAATGCTTCCTAACATCTCTTTGACTCATCTGAGTCTTCAGCTTCCAGTTGTGTCCCCTTGTTTCTGTGTTCCCTCTCTGGAACATCATGTCACTGTCTACACCCCCGTGTATATACACCCCCGTGTATATTCACATCTCCGTGTATGTATATATACACACCTTCATGTATACACACTGTTTATATGCAAATACATAAAAATCTTTTGTATTTAAAATTTGTTTCTATATTTTCTACCTAAAACAATATAATTTTCCAGCACCATTAACCATCAGTGACGTCACCTATTTACACACGTTTATATTAAGGACGAATTTGTAGCGTTAAGTGGAACACTGACAGTCACACTTCAGTGTCTGGAACACTGACAGTCACACTTCAGTGGCTGGAACACTGACAGTCACACTTCAGTGTCTGGAACACTGACAGTCACACTTCAGTGTCTGGAACACTGACAGTCACACTTCAGTGTCTGGAACACTGAAAGTCACACTTCAGTGTCTGGAACACTGACAGTCACACTTCAGTGTCTGGAACACTGACAGTCACACTTTAGTGTCTGGAACACTGTAAGTCACACTTCAGTGGCTGGAACACTGAAAGTCACACTTCAGTGTCTGGAACACTGAAAGTCACACTTCAGTGTCTGGAACACTGAAAGTCACACTTCAGTGTCTGGAACACTGAAAGTCACACTTCAGTGGCTGGAACACTGAAAGTCACACTTCAGTGTCTGGAACACTGAAAGTCACACTTCAGTGTCTGGAACACTGAAAGTCACACTTCAGTGTCTGGAACACTGAAAGTCACACTTCAGTGTCTGGAACACTGAAAGTCACACTTCAGTAGCTGGAACACTGAAAGTCACACTTCAGTGGCTGGAACACTGAAAGTCACACTTTAGTGGCTGGAACACTGAAAGTCACACTTCAGTGTCTGGAACACTGAAAGTCACACTTCAGTGTCTGGAACACTGAAAGTTACACTTCAGTGGCTGGAACACTGAAAGTCACACTTCAGTGGCTGGAACACTGAAAGTCACACTTCAGTGTCTGGAACACTGAAAGTCACACTTCAGTGTCTGGAACACTGAAAGTCACACTTCAGTGGCTGGAACACTGAAAGTCACACTTCAGTGTCTGGAACAATGAAAGTCACACTTCAGTGGCTGGAACACTGAAAGTCACACTTCAGTGGCTGGAACAATGAAAGTCACACTTCAGTGGCTGGAACAATGAAAGTCACAATTCAGTGGCTGGAACACTGAAAGTTACACTTCAGTGGCTGGAACACTGAAAGTCACACTTCAGTGGCTGGAACAATGAAAGTCACACTTCAGTGGCTGGAACAATGGAAGTCACAATTCATGGCTGGAACAATGAAAGTCACAATTCAGTGGCTGGAACAATGAAAGTCACAATTCAATAGCTTGAACGATAAAAAAAAAAGTCCCAGTGCCGTGACTGGAACAATAAGTCGCAATATCGTCGCAGGGTCAATAAAAAGCACTGGGAACAATTCTAAAATATGCTGTTTTTTCTGGTTAAAAGTATTATTCTTATAAGAAAACTTAAAGAAAAGTGTTCCTTAAAATCTAACTACATTGAGTATTCTTGTTTACATTATTACCCCCCCCCCCGACTCAAGACTCGGTATTGAATATTACCCCCTATAGTGAATATTACCACCCTATATTGAATATTACCACCCTATATTGAATATTACCACCCTATATTGAATATTACCACCCAATATTGAATATTACCATCCTATACTGAATATTACCACCCTATACTGAATATTACCACCCTATAGTGAATATTACCACCCTATATTGAATATTACCACCCTATAGTGAATATTACCACCCTATATTGAATATTACCACCCTATAGTGAATATTACCAACATTGATGGGGACTGGTGAAGAGGTATCAAAATATTCACCTTGTATTTTAGTGAATAATACTTTACCTTGTGTGTGTACACGTATTTGAAGCCTAGTCTTGTGTGTACACGTGTCAGAGGCTCTTGTTTTGTGTGTACACGTGTTAGAGGATCTTGTATTGTGTGTACACATGTTAGAGAATCTTGGGTGTACACGTGTCAGAAGCTCTTGGTTTGTGTGTACACGTGTTAGAGGATCTTGTATTGTGTGTACAAATGTTAGAGGATCTTGGGTATACACGTGTCAGAAGATCTTGTCTTGTATGTGCACATGTTAAAAGATCTTGCCTAGTGTGTACACGTGTCAGAGGATGCTATCTTGCTTCACTTGCACGTGTAGAGCTTTATTAAAGATCTTCACAGAGAGTAACGTCGTCCCAATAAACGCTTATCACTTGTCTTCGAGGACTGTGACACCACCAGACACACGACCACAAGAATTAACACAACATAAGATTTACTCACCTTCACTACACGGTTACACAGACCTCTGAACAGTGGCTGCACAAAACAAAAGGTTGTTATGAACATATATTTCAGGGAACGGGTTGGGGTTTGAACCCATGGCAAGTGACTCCTAAAACTAGAATCGTGTTGTTACGATTTCGTGAGTCGTAAACAAGCATTAGTGGTAAATTTTGTAGATTTCCCCGAGGATACCTCAAGGAAAGTCACTCTTGATCACTTTTATTGGGATCCTAAAGTATATATATATTGTATAATGTAGCTGTAGAATCAAGTACTTACAGGTACTCCGAGCTGTACTACTGTAGTAACCATCTAAACGGGCCTAGTAATGCCAAACACAAAAGAAGATGAAATAGGCCACTTACGTAATAACTAATAAGATGAAAAAGAAATGACATATATTTAAAAGAAAATTATTATAAATTAAAGTTAAAGCATATTATTATTATTATTATTATTTATCAATATTGTTACATAGGGGTTATACAATACTTGGGAAATTACAAGTTGTCTGTTTTGAATCGAGGGAGGGAATGATAGCTCCCTATTTTTGGAGGTTATGCGCCCTTCACTACCACTAAGAATACGTCTACAAATGTCACCATTTAACCGGACTCAACTTAGTTAATCCACAGGCGGACTCTCATTCCCAGTGGATTATGTTAAAAAAGATAATTTATGGATAATAACTGCAGAGTAATTACAGCAATGAACTTGGTAATAGCCACCCCCTACGGTGTGTCAAAGATGGGAGAATCTAATAGCCTAGTGTTTGGCAGAGGAAGGGAGGTACCACACACAGAGGGTGTGACAGGAACAGGAAGGGTGTCAGTTAGCCCCAACCTAAGGCGTGGCAGAGTTTGGAAGGGGCAGATGAGGTCGTGTGGTGGTAATGTAGCAGGTGTCGTAGACCCACTCCGGCAGGTGGGTGGCCACAAAGATCCTGATTCTGGTGGTCACATCCATGGGCAGGTAGCGAGCACGAGGGTACTTCTGCGTCAGGGCCGCCGTCAGGGCCTCCACCACGTCGCTCACGTCACGGGTCTGTAGTAGAGATGATGGTAGAGAGATGGTGGTGCTTTTAGTGGTAGTGATGGTGGTGGCAGTGATGGTGAAAATAAGCTCTCTTTTACAGCTTATAGCGGGATTTTTTGTGAATGCGATTAAAAACAACATCCAAAATTGAACAGCGCGTGGAAGGGCATTCATAGTATATATTATTAAATTCTAGAGGAACCTCCATTTATAAAAAAACATATAGAGGAGGTTTATAAGAAAGCTTACGTATGTAAGCAGGCTGTGCTACATGTGTTTTACATTGCCTTTACACACTAGGTAACGTGTCTTCCTGGATCACAGTAACTCAAACTAACGGTGTTCCATTCTAATGAAACGACGTCAGCTTGAGTTACTGACGTAGCTGACGTCTCTATTTTGGAATGAAGATGTACCCAGCAGAGAGAGAGACGCCACTCACCCCAGCGTTGGTGTAGGACATCATGAGCTTCACTTGACTGTCGAAGTAACTTCTGGGAAAGTCCTGCTGGACTTCCTCCGTCATGGCTGTCCACATGACCTGCGCTTGCTGTCTCACGCTCTCGTCCGTGAAGATGTTGGTTGCTGCCACGTACGGAATAACGGTATTAGATAATTGTTAAAGAGCGCGGGGTTAGAGGGCTGGTGTTATTGGATAGTTGGTAGCGAGAGGTAGTTTGGGGACGGGTGCTACTGGATAGTTGCTGGTGAGAGGTGGTTAGGGAACGGGTGTTAGCGGATAGTTGTTTAGTAAGTGGCGGCTAGAGGACGAGTGGTAGCAAACAGTTGGTGGGGGAGGCGGCAAGAGCACGGAACTTAGCAGATAGTTACTGGCACAGTGAATTCAGTGAAAAAACTGCAAGACATTACGGATATCTGTGCTCAAGAAATGCAGAGAAGTTACTGAAATATTATATTATACTCTAACTATATTAACAACCCTAGTTAAAAAAAAAAATAAGGAAAAAAACAAGAATGAAAGCATGAAAAAAAATGGTTGAACAAGGGGAAACAGGAGCAAAAAAAGCACATAATGACCAGTAAACTGAAAAGGAAATAGCGTAGGGAATAAGAAAATATATATACCAAACTTCTTCAAAAATTGCGCCAGGAGAAAAAGTGTTGTAAATAAATCAAGTAATCTGATTGCAGAAAGATGATTCACGAAACAGTAATAACACAATCGCAAACAAACCGCGGAACGGGAGGGGTTTGAACCTATGGCGAGTGAAAGATGGGGACTAACTAACGAAGGAAGCGTGACCAGAGACGAGGGAGAAGACGCCTTGCCACAGTAGCCTAAGTCAGAGTCGAAACAGAAGAATCGTGGGAGCCCGCTGGATATTTTTTTTCATGGGTGGGGCAAGGAAAGAAATCAATATGTTTATGTTCCCTTGACACAGGGCTGATACAGGGTGGGCAGCAACTGCCCTTGACACAGGGCTGATACAGGGTGGGCAGCAACTGCCCTTGACACAGGGCTGATACAGGGTGGGCAGCAACTGCCCTTGACACAGGGCTGATACAGGGTGGGCAGCAACTGCCCTTGACACAGGGCTGATACAGGGTGGGCAGCAACTGCCCTTGACACAGGGCTGATACAGGGTGGGCAGCAACTGCCCTTGACACAGGGCTGATACAGGGTGGGCAGCAACTGCCCTTGACACAGGGTGTACAGGTGGCAGTTGGTACAGGGTGTTTGGGACGGGTGCTACTGGAACTGGTGAGAGGTGGTAGGAACGGTGTTAGGTGGTAGAATGCCTGAACAGGGTGAACAGGGTGGGCGCAAGCCGACACAGGCTGACAGGGTGGAAACTGCCTGAACGGCCGAAATGGAGAATCTGAAAATTATATATGCACAACTCTTAACAAGCTATAAGTGACAGAATGCCTGAAAAGGTGAACAGGAAACAGGCAAAAAAAGGCATAATGACAGAACTGCAGAAAAGCGTAGGGTAGAAATCCCTTACAAGCTGTCAGGAAATGTGACAGCTGATCAGGAAATGCTGACAGTAACAGTGCACAACGCGAACGGGTGAACAGGTGAGATGCTGACACAGGGCGTACAGGAGAGAGCCCTTGCACAGGCTATCAGGGTGCAGAACTGACACAGCTGAACAGTGGCAAGAAGTAACAGGAGCCTGACACAGGGCTGAACAGTGGGCAGCAAGCCTGACACAGGGTATGGGGCAGCAACGCTGCACGGGCGAAGGTGGCAGCAACTGCTGACACAGGGCGATGGGTGGGCAGAACGCCCTTGACACAGGGCTGATACAGGGTGAGCAATGCCCTGAACAGGGCGATCAGGGGAGCACTGCCTGCAAGGCTGATCAGGTGACAACTGCTTCCATATACATGGAGCATGACAGGGCTGAAGGGGGCAGAACTGCCTGACAAGGGTTAAGGTGCACCCTTGACACAGGGCTGATACAGGGTGGGCAGAACTGCCCTTGACACAGGGCTGATACAGGGTGGCAGCAACGCCCTTGACACAGGGCTGATACAGGGTGAGCAACTGCCCTTGACACAGGGCTGATACAGGGTGGGCAGCAACTGCCCTGACACAGGGCTGATACAGGGTGGCAGCAACTGCCCTTGACACAGGGCTGATACAGTGGCAGCAACTGCCCTGACAGGGCTGTGGTGGCAGCAACTGCCCTTGACACAGGGCTGATACAGGTGGAGCAACTGCCCTTGACACAGGGCTGATACAGGGTGGCAGCAACTGCCCTTGACACAGGGCTGATACAGGGGGCAGCAAGCCCTTGACACAGGGCTGATAAGGAGCAACTGCCCTGACACAGGGCTGATACAGGGTGGGCAGCAACTGCCCTGACACAGGGCTGATACAGGGTGGGCACACTCCCTGACGGCTGATACAGGGTGGCACAACTGCCCTTGCACAGGCTGATACAGGGTGGCAGCAACTGCTTGACACAGGGCTGATACAGGGGCGACTGCCCTTGACAAGGCTGATACAGGGTGGGAGCAGCTGCCCTTGACAGGCTGATACAGGGTGGGAACTGCTGACACAGGCGAGATACAGGGTGGGCAGCAACTGCCCTGACACAGGGCTGATACAGGGTGGGCAGCAACTGCCTTGACACAGGGCTGATACAGGGTGGGCAGCAACTGCCCTTGACACAGGGCTGATACAGGGTGGGCAGCAACTGCCCTTGACACAGGGCTGATACAGGGTGGGCAGCAACTGCCCTTGACACAGGGCTGATATAGGATGAGCAGCAACTGCCCTTGACACAGGGCTGATACAGGGTGGGCAGCAACTGCCCTTGACACAGGGCTGATACAGGGTAGGCAGCAACTGCCCTTGACACAGGGCTGATACAGGGTGGGCAGCAACTGCCCTTGACACAGGGCTGATACAGGGTGGGCAGCAACTGCCCTTGACACAGGGCTGATACAGGGTGGGCAGCAACTGCCCTTGACACAGGGCTGATACAGGGTGGGCAGCAACTGCCCTTGACACAGGGCTGATACAGGGTGGGCAGCAACTGCCCTTGACACAGGGCTGATACAGGGTGGGCAGCAACTGCCCTTGACACAGGGCTGATACAGGGTGAGCAGCAACTGCCCTTGACACAGGGCTGATACAGGGTGAGCAGCAACTGCCCTTGACACAGGGCTGATACAGGGTGGGCAGCAACTGCCCTTGACACAGGGCTGATATA